>JAODAL010036391.1:0-41738 GCA_025379985.1 Phyllomedusa bahiana
TGAGATGTCAGGCAAGATTCTTTTGTCCTAGATAATGCAGACCTTATGCATAAGATGTGGGAATGTACCGTTCTTGGGGCCTTTTGGACGGGGGTTCTTGATCTTATCCACAGGGTGCATGGTATTGCAATAAAAGCGGAACTGTTGGGTTTGTTTTTTTTGGGCTTTGCCAGATGTGGAGGCTCACCAAACTTCAGCATTTCTCATATGCTCCTATATTGCTTGTAAGCTCATTACGTTTTACTGGCTGCAGCCATCTCCACCAATGACTAACTAATATATCAAGTTGAACAACACAATCTGACTAGAAAGGAGCGCACTGTATATGTTAAAGAAATGCCTTGACTAAGCTTTATCTCCTTTAACTCCTTAACAACCGCGCACCGTCTTTTGCGGCGGCCGTGTGGGTCGCTCGTCTGCAGCGAGTTTTTGCGTGCGAGACATCGGAGTTTGCGGCGCCGGCGCCGCAGCTGCCAATGAATCGGGGCTGTATCACAGCCCGACCCCAGAGCACTCCTGCGGGCCCCGGTTTGCGGGGAAACCCCCGAAACCCAGTGTTTTAAACCCCTTTGATTGCGGTGGTGCGTTACCGCAGCGCAATCAAAGGGTTCCCCTGCTCTGTAGAGTGGCCCCAGAGCTGTCTGTGTATGAAGCAAGTGAACCGGACACACTGTGTGCTGTCCAGATCACTGCCTTTCAAAGTGACAAGTTAGAATGTATTAGCTATAGGGAATATGCTGATTTATTTAAGTGAAAAAAAAATATATATTTAAAAAAATGTAAAACAGTTCGCCCTTCATGGGATTAGAAAAAAAGTTAAAAAAAAAAAAAAGAAAAAGTGTAAGAAAAAAGAATTGTGTAAAAATCTTTATTATCTGGAAAAGTTTATTTTTTTTTTTTTTTTATTATGGCGTGAGATGTATGAATGTATGAGCTTACAAAAATGGCCAATGTACAAAGCATAATATAGTTGGCACTGCTTAATAGATATATCAGTAAAACCTCTTTTTTTGCACCACCTAATCTGAAGTAGACTTATTGTCACGTCAAGGGAGGTGCAGTGAGCCCTAACTGGAACCCAGCCCACTGTCCCTGCCTGCTTGACGTGCTGCCCTAGGCGGCAGACGGCAACTGGGCGACAGTCCCTGCGCTGCTAAAGTGCTGGGGCCGTGAGAAGCAAGAATTGTCAGACAGTCCAGGTAAATATCAAATAGGAACGCCAAAGCCACAAATCAGAACCAGAGGAATGAACGTAAACAAGCCGAGGTCAAAAGCCAAACGGAAGCAAAGCACAAAATCAGGAGACAAGTCGGAGTCAGGAGAACAGGCCGAGGTCAGGTACACAGATAAGCAGAACATAATATACAGAACAAGTAACACTAGGTAGCCAGGAATATCACAGGCGCAGCACACAGCCTTCAGGGAGTTTAAATGGGATTCCTGGATACTGCCCCTGCAGCAGATTGGGGCGGCCTCCGGGTCCTCCCATTGGCTGGTGCGACTCGCCCCCTGTTAGGAGTGGCTGGGCGTCTGTCACTCACAGAGCTGTCAGCAGCAAGTGTATCAGGGAGGGAGCGCACATCAGCTGCTGCAGCCTGTCTGCAGCCTGAGCACAGCTTAGCCCTGACACTTATATGTCAATATTTTGCACCAGAAAATAATGAATATTTTAAATAAATTTTACGATTCCTTGAGGCCATGGTCCATCCTAGAGAAACTTTTTTTAAATTTTAAGTTAAGTTTAAAACTGTTTTATAAATATGGTGCACATATCATGTTATAATATAAGATAGTATTGTGCTTCATAAATTTCCTCTGTTAGGCGTAAAGGCATTGGCATAACTATACCCAGAGCAGCCATAGCGACTACTATATGGCCCAGAGGTTGAGAGGGACCACAAAGGTACAAGAACATTGTTCATTTTGTAGAAAACAAGTAGCTGGTGGTTTTCTGTTATCTAGCACTACTTTGTAGGTTTCCTTACATAGTATATAGTGGTAATATTTATACCTTTAATTATTGCTACCTATGCTGCTATTTTAGTTTATGGTTGTTAGGTGGGGGTCCCATCTAATTTTGTTATGGGGCCCTGCTAAAAGAGGTTGATACTTGTATAGAACTAGACAGATCGAAGTGCATTTTCGCGTCTATTTTTCAGTGTATAATGCACCTGAATGTATGAAAGTGTTTTTTGTGCATTCACAAATTATATCTAAAGTTCATTGCACTGCACCTGTGTGTTTGGCGCATTATGGAACTTAGGCGCATTACTAATGCGCCAAACATGTATAAAGGCTATAGATAGGTTGGGAATAAAAGTAAAGTCATTAGACTAGCATGTCAGTGAATAGAAACTATGGCAGTGACCTGGTGTGTGCTGGCTTTTGCTGTAGGTAGAATAATAGGGTGAGAGCAGCAAAAATAAATTTCAAATTTAGTGTAGTAAAAATTCGAAATTTAAAAATCTGATCATTATGAGTGGGTTATTTAATATTAAATTAGTTTTCGATTGTATTAATTTTAAATACATTTTACAGGAGATATTTTTATATTTTTGGGATATTTTTATATTAATTTTATATGATAACATTTTTTATTACATTTAAATAATTAAAATTTCTTTAGTTTGATAATAATTAGAAATCACTTTTTATTGTTGTACTGGTGTAAGTTGAGAAATATTGGACATTTTTTCCCTATCAGCAAATCTAGCTCAGGCTCAGGCAGACCACATTGAGATAGGTCTGCCTGTTCGAGCAGTAATGCACCTAGTTTTGCCAAAACACATTCATATATGTGTCTATTATTACGTGTTTGGTGCGACGCCCCTCCAGCACGCTCCCCCACCGGTTCGATGCATTTCAAAGTGTGTTCGTGCGAACCATGCGCCTGTCACATTCAGTCGGCGCATTAGACTTCGTGGCCGGCTCACTTTGGCACATTTATGCCAGAAAAGGGTGAAAAATCATACATGTCTCCCATTGTTTTATAACATTTTTTTAGAGTTCTGATGGCCTTTTAAAAACAAAAGTGAATGCTCGGAATAGTAACTTTGGGCAATGGTATGCAACCCTGTAACCAATCAGCGGCTGCAGCAGTGACGTCCCCTTCATCCAGAGCCAGGAAATAAACAGAAGACTGGCAGAGATGGAGGATGGGCTCCACACTAGATCTGATGTGGGTATAAAGGTTTTTGTATTTCTATAAGGCCACACAGAGCGTCAACATCTTGACAGGTTTCCCTGCCTTTGTGCTATTTGGTCCTAATTGCTGGTCTGTGTTGCAGTGATGCTGTACCCATATACCAACCAACCTCAAATGTGTATATATATAATATATATATATATTATATATTTATATATATATATATATATATAATATATACATATATATATATATATATATATATATATATATATACATACAGTATCTCAAAAGAGCAAGTACACTCCTCACATTTCTGTAAATATTGTATTACAATATTGTAAAGTAGTCAGTGTACGGCTTGTATAACAGTATATATTTGCTGTGCCCTCAAAATAACTCAATACACGGTCATCAATTTCTAAATCATCAATGTGTAAACTGCTGGCAACAAAACTGAGTACACCCTTAAGTGAAAATGGCCAAATTGTGCCCAAAGTGTCAATATTTTGTGTGGCTACCATTATGCAGCACTGCCTTAACTCTCTTGGGCATGGAATTTACCAGAGCTTCACAGGTTGCAGCCACTGGAATTCTCTTCCAATCCTTCATGACAACATCACAGGGCTGATGGATATTAGAGACCTTGCGGTCTTCATCTTTCATTTGAAGATGCCCCACAGATGCTCAATAGGGTTTAGGTCTGGAGACATGCTTGACAAGTCCAGCACCTTTACTCTCATTTTCTTCAGCAAGGCAGTGGTTGTATTGGAGGTGTGTTTGGAGTCGTAATCATGTCAGAATACTGCCATGTGGCCCAAGTCTGCTTGCTTTCAGCAAACTGTTGTGCATTGTCTTTAGAAGAGGCTTCCTTCTGGAACGACAGCCATGCAGACCAATTTGATGCAGTGTGCAGCGTATGGTCTGAGCACTGACAGGCTGACCTCCTCCCCCCATTTAACCTCTACAGCACTGCTGGCAGCATTCATATGTCTATTTTGGAAATACAATCTCTGGATATGATGTCGAGCATGTGCACTCAACTATTCTTGGTTGACCATAGCAAGGCCTGTTCTGAGTGCAACCTGTTTTGTTAAACCACTGTATGGCCTTGGCCGCAGTGCTGCACCTCAATTTTAGGATGTTGGCAATCTTCTTATACTCTAAGTCATCTTTATGTAGAGCAAAAATTCTTTTTTCAGATCCTCAGACAGTTCTTTGCCATAAGGTGCCATGTTCAACTTCCAGTGATCAGTATTTGAGGAACCAGACACCTGGACAGATGGGGACAGACAGGCAGTGCGCTCTAGTACTAAGTCCTCCAAGGCTGTCCCTGCCTACTTGCCAGCCGGACCCTGAGCGATCCACGCCAACTGGTCAACAATCCCTACCTAGGTAAGGTGCAACACAGAACAGACAAGACGAAGAAACACAAAGAAGGGAGGTCAGACAGAGCAGGTCAAAGCCGGAGAGAACAATGCAGTACCAAATCATCAGGCAAAATTAAGGTCAGGAGGAAAGGCAGAAGAATCAGAAACCAAGCGAGACAGTAGGATAAAGCTCACCAGCTCAAGCCAAAATAGACTTTCATAGGCAAAGTACCAGAGCCCAAGTGATCTATAAGAAGGATATTAGAGTCCCAGTCCAGAGCGTTATTGGACCGACCCTCTGACATCCAGCCACACAAAACACGGCGAAATCATTTTTGTAGATCGTATGTGAAAATTTGAAAATAAGAGCTCAGATCTGGTTGGTTGCTATTACACTTCACTTTTCATTTTCATCTGTTTAAACAAATCCTACTGTAAGTCAAAACGACAAAGGACAACATACTCATCGGATTCTGAATACTAAAACTGCTTAGTCTGAAGAGTATTTCAACAGTACTTTACACATAAACAGAGGTTTATTAACTCGGTTTTCATCTTTTTGGCCCAATTATTGGCGCAGTTTTTGAATTTGGTTTTTCAATTGTTTTTTTGCATCATAGAGTACTATTGGGTTTTGGATGCAGATCTTCAACAAAAAATACGCAAAAAGCTTTCTGGTTGTTTTTCATGCCATTCCATTGACTTCAATAGTACATTTTCCACTGTTTTCAGAATGAAATCTGGCAGGAGATCGAACATGTCCCAAGTTTTTTGAAAAAATGGCAGTTTTTAAATCCGACCTCAGAAAATCTGAGTTGTGTAGACTGCAACTTCGATCTCCAATTGAGGTCTATGGGGGTGGTTTAACAGTCAGTTTTTTATGGTTCTGGAAATCCGAATCCATGTCGAAAACCGACTGTAAATCCTTGCCCTGTAGGAAGGCCCTAAGCGTTTGTTTTAGAGGATTTTAACCAAATGACCAAAGATTATTTCATCTATATATTAAGAAATAATAAAAAATCTGGTCCTTAGGTATATCCAACCATAGAAGAACAACAACACATCAAAGATTTCACCATGTCATTTTTAATTTAACAAAAACTTAGCAAAAATGCAGAAAGTGTGTGAAAACATACAACCTTACTTCTTTGTTAAAAATTAAGAAGGTAAGTATCAAACAGTTTCTGATAATCAAATGCTATTCAACAATTGTTTAACAGTAAATGTGAGTAGCTCTATAAAATAAGAAGGTTTGGTAGTTTTCTCCTCTCGAGCATTCAAACATGTGTTAATACAATGCCAGGAAGGAAAGAAATCAGCCATAATCTTAGAGAAGCAATTTCTGTTGCCCATTAGACTGGGAGGAGGTATCCAGCCATTACAAAACAGTTTGAAGTCCATCATTCTACATTATTCACATATAGAATACAATTAAGATAGTTGATAATCTTCCCAGGAGTGGACATCACCTCCCAGTGAATTTACTGTCATGGACTGGTAGTAGATCCTCCGTGTAAGCCATGAGTTTTTTCATAAGACCATACCAAGGAGCAGAGTCTAAGGAGTCCCACGGTCTGTACCATATAACCTCTTACACAAGGGATCTGGACTTTGCTGTAGGAAATTCCCAGGTGGCTACCCATTGTCACTCATGGTGATGGCTGGTGTGCCATGGTTGCGTCACAAGTAGAAGGTCAGGTCAGGCAGTATTCAATAATATCATAAATGGGTCACAGGAAGAATGCCAGGGCAGGTGGAATATACAGGGGTGTTGCTAGGGTCCTAAAAGATCCGGGGCCCGGGCCCTCTGTGTTACATTTTGCACGGAAGGGCTGGGTTCATACAGCATTTTTTTACGCCACATTGGAACTGCAGCATGTATTTTAAAATAGAAAAAAAACGGTATGTTCCTATCAGTAATTTTACACTAATTCCACATAGATCCTATCCATCACCTCAGCAATCATTGTAATGAGGGTCAGCACTGACAATTATTTTTCAAAAGCACCGATCTATGTATGATAACATAATACCTTATAAATCACATCATACAGTTACCAAACAATAAACCTATACATGGAACAAATATAACCAATACATATGATTGTTACTAAAGAAAAACTCTACAATACCAAGGCCCAATAATATTACTACTAGGGATCAATAATCCTGCCAAACATGACCAAACCACATGTGACTACCAGGTGTACGCAATCCGGCCCCGGCCACCATTTATGGCTTCTTCCGGGACCTACCTATGGGGTTGGGGGGTGTCTATGGGATGTACCTTTTCCCAAAATAATGGAGCTTATACAGAAAAACATGGTGATACCCCATCCCCACAGAAGTCTGCTTTACTATGACAGGAGAGCCGGGTGCCTGCTTGAGGGATGGGTAGTCATTGTTCCTATATAGGCTGCTCATTAGATACTGAGGTGTATAGACCCCCCCCCACCCCCCAGTAGGTAGGTGTATAGGATCCCTCTTTAGGTAGGTATGTAAACCCCCTATTAGGTAGGTATATAAGATTTCATTAGTTGGGGAGCCAGGATGTGGTACACTTGGTAGGTAATGTATTTTTGACCACCTCAGAGGTGGACAGAAAATATTGCCCCTGTATGTAGAGTGTACATAATCCCCAAAGCATATAGGGTATGTATTTTGCCGAGAAACCAACCCGTTGCCCATAGCAAAACCAACCAGAAACCCATAGCAACCAAAACAGAGGTCAGCTCTTATTTTTTCAGAGCAGTATAAGAAATGGAAGGGGAACTCTGCTCGCTATGGGCTCTTATTGGTTGCTGTGGGCTCTGATTGGTTGCTATGGGCTCTTATTGGTTGCTATGGGCTCTTATTGGTCGCTGTGGGCTTTGGTTGGTTGCTGTGAGCTCTGATTGGTCACTATGGGCTCTGGTTGGTTGCTATGAGCTCTGATTGGTCACTATGGGCTCTGGTTGGTTGCTATGAGTGACCAATCTTACTGCAGTTTTCATACATAAGGCCCAAAATGACAAAAATCATAAAATTTTGCTGTTTAGATATTTTTTTCTTCTAAGGTGTTTACCGGAGGGGATAAGTGATATTATATTTTATTAGACTGGCTTTTTAGACACGCAGCGATACCAATTGTGTAACTTTTTTTTATTTGTAAAATGACAATAAAGGGGTGATTTAAACTTTTAATATTTATTATTTTTTATCGTTTTAAAACTTTTTTTTAACTTTTAACATTTAGTCTGGAGCACTAAGGTGCACAATCGTCAGTACACTTCTGTATTAGATACAGAGCTGACAATCTACAGTTATAATGATCTGCTCTGTGGGTCAGCAGTACATATGTATATTTTCTTTGTACACCCTTACTACACCATATATTATATATATGTGTATATTAATAATGCAGAAGGGTGTACAAAGATAATATACATAAGTACTGCTAACCCACAGAGCTGATCATTATAACTGTAGACTGCCAGCTCTGTGGATCACACTGAACCACAGAGCTGACAGGCTACAGTTATATTAATCAGCTCTGTGGGTAAGTATGATCCACAGAGCTGACAGGCTACAGTTATATTAAGCAGCTCTGTGGGTCAGTTATATATTGCTGACCCAGACTTGATCAATATGACTGCAGATTGATTGTCAGCTCTGTGGGTCAGCATAGAGCTGACCATCAGTCTGCACTTGTTATACTGGCCCCTAGACATTTACAGCATTTTACAAACATGATGAAATATGCCCCACAGCCTCCCTGTAAATACCTCATGGCAGCTCTGCAGAGTTCAGCTCACACTCTGGAGGAGGTGGAGACGGAGGTCAGAGCCCCGAGGCTTCATGCAGCCTTTCTCCTCCTCCTCCAGCATTGCACGCAGACGCTGCAGCCAGCAGCCAAACAGTGAGTTACACTGACTGCTCTTCTTCGCCCATCCCGATGCCTGCGCAGAGCGCAGCATCACAGAGGGCTGCGGAGCCACTCGGAATTGTACCGCCTCATCGTAGGTAAAGAGATTCAACAATGCGGCGCTACTTCACTGAGTGAGGGCCGACCGGCTGAGCAGTGAGAGATTCGGGGCAGAAGGCATTTCATTCGGGGCACGAGCCCTGGATAAACTGCCTAGCAACGCCCCTGGGAATATAATTGTAAAAAAGGTGGGGTACGGTCAAAGGTCAATATCAGGAAAAATGAACAGTGCAAAACTTTCCAAATTGGACAGAGCACATCAACAAACTGGCAAGGACTGCATCAGGCGGTGCCCTTTAAGAGAGCTACAGTGACTGGTCATTGGTTCCTAGGAAAGCTGGCCCTTTGAATCAACGTGACTCATAGCATTCACTTCAAACGTCAAACTGTACAATGTTCAGAGAAACTGAAAATCCTAAGAGCTACAGCTCACACTCTATGGGCCGCAGTTATGGTAAATGTTCAAGTTGATGACTGCACAATTAGAAAAAGACTCCTCAACTATGACTTAATTGGAATGCTTGCAGGAAAAAAGACTCTTTATTTCCCTTTTTCAAAACAACATGGCACCATTGTTTGCAAAATTGTGAACAGCCTTCAAGACTTTTACAACAATGTGCTTTGGACAGATAAGACCAAAGTATGGTTCTCTGGCAACAGTCCATGGCACTACAGTAAACACAGCATGTCAGAACAAACACCTCGGGCCACATGCATGAAAACTGTCTAGGTCTAAAACTCACTTTGTTTCCCATAGCAGCCAATCAGAGCGCCCATTTCATTTCATATGGTGCTCTGGAAAAATTAAAGGGGCGATCTGATAGGTTGCTATGGGCAACAAGGTGAATTTTAGACCTAAACCGTTTTCATATATGTGGCCCCTCATGTCAACTATAGAAGTGAAGCAGTGCCGATTCAGACTTGTTGCAGCTACAGGATCTGAGCACCTTGCAATTTATCAACTATGAACTTATCTGTATACCAAAGTATTCTAGAGTGGAGCCAGCTGTTTAACTTACAGCTAAAGCTTGGCCAAAACTGGCTAATGCGACAGGACAATGATCCCAAGAACACCATCAGAAACAGAAAACAATAAAGGTGTTGCAATGGCCCAGTTAAAATCCAGCCCTTAACCCGACGGAAATCCTGTGGCTGGCATTAAAAGAGCTATGCATAAAAAATGCCCCCTCACTCAATGAAGCAAAGTAACACTGTAAAGAAGTGGGCCAAAATTCCTATAGAATGATGAGAGACTAATAAAGTCACACAGATTATGATTACTTAAAGTTATTGCTGCTAAAATTAGTTCTGCAAGCTAATGATTCATGAGGTGTACTTAGATTTTCACACATGGCTTTTCATTTTGGCTTCATATTTGTTCAGCAAATAATGAGATGGTGGAATCTGTTGTGGATTGTTGTTCAACTAAAGTTGTTTTTACTGAACTTTAAGATTAATTAAAATCATTAACATTTTTTTATTATGTCATAATGTGTAAAACCATAGAATTAAAGAAAAGGCACAATTTCTTCTTTTTATGACTGAAGATAGATATGTGCACAAAGGCAACAGACTAATTCTAAGAGAGTCTTCATAGAGGGTATTCAACTTCATTACTAAATGAGTACTTTAAAAGCTTTAAAAGAGCACTTTGATGAATAGAAAGGACTTTTTCATGCCATGTTATATTTCTTTGGCTTTTATCCCTTTGAGAAGAGAAACAACATAAACTATACAATAGGAACTAGCATTCTCGGATCCTCAGTTTTAAAACTAGATCAAGTAAAAAAAATAACTGCTTTCATATGGCATTGGTCTCATTTTTCCTAGGGGTTGAGGGAGTTTTGAGAACTGTACTTGTTAGAACCCAACACGAGGAACCACTAACAACACAATAAAATTGGAAAAGCAAGGACGTACCCAAAGAGCGTTAACTGAACTGCAAAACAGTAGATGAGGAGCACAAGTAAACTAAGGCTATGTCTACACTGCACAGGAAAACGATCGCATCTCCGGTGCTTTTCCTTTTTTAAAAGTGCCGAAGATACGATCATTCCTGCAGCCCCATAAGCGGCAATAGGAAAGATGAGCTGCTATCTACACAGCTCGTCTTTTCTCTGCCCGTCTTTTAACAGCGGCGTATTATACAACATCTTGTTTTCTTGCCGTCTTCCCATATAATACTATTGTATGGGTGACGTCAGGAAAACGAGAAGCGACCACGGTTTCTGCACAAAGCGTGACAAAAGCCGCGGTCCTGCAATGGAGAAAGAACGGCCACTTTCAGGCCGTTTTTTATCCGATGCAGTGTAGACATAGCTTAAGGGTAAGTTCACACAATGGAGGTGGATGCTGATTCTGGGGCGGATCTAGTGCTGAATCTGCCTCAGAATCAGTGTCCAATTTGACTGCAATTCAACTCATACCCTATGGAAAATCAGCATTGTTGTTCACTCAATGCTAATTTTCCTTGGTGCTGAATTCTTTCCAGTGCTTTTTGACATGTCAATTCTTTTAAGCTGATTCTGCACTCACATTATAGTATATAGGAGACAGAAAATCTGCATCTAAAATCAGCATTGTATCCTTACTGCCATGGATTTTCCGACAAGGATATGATCCTGATTTGGCACTGAAATTTTCAGCATCCAAATCCGTTGTGTGGAAGTGCCCTTAGAATGCCAATGGGGTCCAATTTCCTTGTGCAGATTCATTGCATTACCTAAAGTGAAGGTGGGGATTGTTGGTATCTGCTCAGATGGTTATTGAGTAGGGTAAGCAGAAGTATCATCAAGCCAGGGCTCTGCAAGATGTACTATTTACCTTTGTAGTCCACAGGATACTTTAGGCCTGAATCTTAATAAGCACTAGCTCCACATTCTGGACATAAACAGGACCCTTGCATGTGAAGTGATATCAACCGATCAAGTTGGCTGCACCAATTCATCAGCCCTGTGTGGAGGCACATTAGCACTGTAGGGACAGAAAGAGGGGAATCAGTACTGTGGAATGACACAAATTAAAACATCTGCACTGTAGAGTACATAAGGGGGACATGCATAAATACTGTGGGACACAAACATCAGCATTGGAAGGCCTCAGGTAGGTAGGTTTGTAGATCCCAGGTAGGTAGGCCCCAGTTAGGTAGGCAGATAGATCCCAGGTAGGTAGGTAGGCCCCAGTTAGGTAGATAGGCCCTAGATAGGTAAGTGGGCAACCATTTGGTAGGTAGGTAGATGGGTCCCATGTTGGTAGGTTATAAGTGAGCCACTGTTAGGTTGCAGGTGGGTCCCATTTAGGTAGGTGAGCCCCAGTTATGTAGGTTGTAGGTGGGACCCAGTTATGTAGGTGGACCCCAGTTATGTAGGTGGTTCCCAGTTATAAGTGGGCCCCTGTTAGGTAGGCTGCAGGAGGGCCCCAGGTAGGTAGGTGATCCACTGTTATGTAGGTTGTAGGTTGGCCCCAGTTAGGTAGGTGATTCCCAGTTATGTAGGTCTGCCCCAGTTATGTAGGTTGTAGATGGCTCCCAATTAGGTAGGTTCTATGTAGGACCCAGGTAGGTAGGTGGGTCCCTGTTATGTAGGTTGTAGGTGGGCTCAGCTCGGTAGGTTGTAAGAGGGCCCCAAGTAGCTAGGTGGATCCCAGTTAGGTAGGTGGGTCCCAGTTATGCAGGTGCACCCCAGTTATGAAGGTTGTAGTTGGGCCTCAGTTATGCAGGTGTAGTTGGGCCCCAGTTAGGTAGCTGGGTCCCAGTTATGTGGATGGGCTCCAGTTATGTTCGTTGTAGGTGGGGCCCAGTTACTTAAAAGAAAAAAATAAATAAACTCACCTGTCTCCTTCGGTGTGAAAAGTGGCAGGCCGGCTTCTTTCTGTGAAGCACAGCATAGGCGGCACAATGATGTGACGACATTGCACCTCCTATGTCAGCACTAGCCTCCCTAGGGCCTTATTTCTTCTAGACTGAAAAGTGGGGCAGGGCACTGGTGGCGATCTGCTCTGCTAAGACTGTGCAGGGAATCGAGGGCAGGAGTTATGTAGATTGTAGATGGGCCCCAATTATGTAGGTTGCAGGTGGCCCCAGTTAGATAGCTGGGTCCAAGTTGTGTAGGTGGGTCCCAGGTAGGTAGGTTGTAAGCCCCAGGTAGGTAGATTTTAGGTGATCCCAAGATAGGTAAGTGGTATGTGGGCACCAGGTAGGTAGATAGATTGCAGGTGGGCCCCAGTTTGGTAGTTGATAGGTGAACCCCAGGTAGGTAGGTTGTAGGTTGGCCCCCCGTTATGTAGGTTGTAGATGGGCCCCAGTTATGAAGCTGTGTACCTGTTATGTAGGTGGGCCCCAGGTAGGTAGGTTAACCCCAGGTAGGTAGATTGTAGTAGTGCCCTAAGTAGGTAGCTTGTAGGTGGGCCTCAGTTAACACCTATGTCAGCATTAGTGGCCAGTGCCTGGCAGGCTTAAAGCCTAAAGCCTTAGGTCTACTAGGCTGAATAGCAGGGCATGGCACTGGCAGCGCTCTGCTCCACTAAGACCACGCAGTCCTGGAAAGGTGTTATGTATGTTGTTGGTTGGCCCCGGTTATGTAGGCTGTAGGTGGGCCCCAGTTAGGTTGCTGGGTCCCTGTTATGTCGGTGGGCCCCAGTTTGGTAGGTTGTAGGTAGGCCCAAGGTACTAGGTTGTAGGTGGGCCCCAGGTAGGTAAGTTGTAAGAGGGTTCTAGATAGGTAGGTTGTAGGAGAGCCCCAGGTAGGTAGGTTGGAGGTGGCCCCAGTCAGGTTTCTTCCGGTAAAGCCCAGTGTAGACGGCTGCGATGATGTGATGTCATCGTGACGCCTATGTCAGCACTCACTTAGGCCTACTAGGCTGAATAGCGGAGTAGGGCACTGGCGGCTCTCTGTTCTACTAAGACCGCGTAATCCCGAGAATCAAGGGCATTAGTCCTCAGTTCTCAGGCCCTGTCTCTGAACACTTGAGACAGAGCCTTTTGGTGGTGGGGTAGCTTCCCCACTGACCCCAGACAAACTCCATGATAATTAGATCAGACCTATGTGAGGGCCACATCATCACTTCCAGAACTCTAAAGGCAGAGGGAGGTCACACCAAATATTGATTTGAATTTGATTTCTCTTTTCTTTATTCACTTTGCATTTTGATAATTGACAAACTATTGGCATTTCATTTTTGAAAGCTTTCTTATTGACCTACCTACTTCTTTCTGGTATAAAGTCACTTTATGGTGGTAATATCTGTTTTTGAACAATGTTTCTTTATTGATTACCAGTATGGTAATATATGGTTATATATGGTCTGAATGCGATGATATTATTTGGCTCTTCTATATTTGGATTTATTATTTAGTAACAAACTATCATACATACAGTAGATACGTTTTAATAACTATATATATATATATATATATTATATATATATATATATATATATATATATATATATATATATATACCGTATATACTCGAGTATAAGCCGAGTTTTTCAGCACAAAAAATGTGCTGAAAAATCTCCCCTCGGCTTATACTCGAGTCACTGTCGGCGCTCAGGCGCTGCGCTGGCTCGGGCACTGTCCGCGATCCCGGCGCGCATATAGGTGAAGGGATACCACTGCAGAGCAGAGAGCGAACGCTCCCTGCTCCGCAGTGGTCTCCGGACGGCCGCAGACTCGCGGCTGTCCGGAGTTTCCGGCACAGGCAGCGTGTGTCATCACGCTGCGTGCGCGGCCTGATGACGTCACCCGCTTGTGCCGGGAAGACCGATGAGCGCGCCGGGAGACGGAGCAGCGGAGATCCAGGTAAGTGATTGTTTGTTTTTTTATTTTGCCTATTATTGCCTACAGCCTGCCTACAGCCGGCCCTATACCTGCCCTATACCTGCCTACAGCCGGCCCTATACCTGCCTACAGCTGCCTATACCTGCCCTATACCTGCCCTATACTTGCCTACAGCCGGCCCTATACCTGCCTACAGATGCCGATACCTGCCCTATACCTGCCCTATACCTGCCTACTGCCGGCCCTATACCTGCCCTATACCTGCCCTATACAGCTGCCTATACAGCCTGCCCTATACCTGCCTACAGCCTGCCCTATACCTGCCTATGGGGCCATATACCTGCCTATTACCTGCCTATGGGGCCATATACCTGCCTATTACCTGTCTATGGGGCCATATACCTGCCTATTACCTGCGTATGGGGCCATATACCTGCCTATAATCTGCTTATGGGGGACATATAACTGCCTATTACATGCCTATGGGGCCATATACGTGCCTTTTGGGACATATACCTGCCTATACCCGCATATAGGGCCATATATCTGCCTATAATTGCCTATGGGGGACATTAAACTGCCTATGTAATTTTATTGGTATCCATTTTTATTTTTAAAATTTACCAGCAGCCTCTGCATTTTCTACCCTAGGCTTATACTCGAGTCAATAAGTTTTCCCGTTTTTTGGGGCAAAATTAGGTGCCTCGGCTTATACTCGGGTCGGCTTATACTCGAGTATATACGGGTATATATATCAGCCTTACTACATGCATAATGACACTAACACATATTGTGCAAACTGAACAGCAAAGCTACTTACTACTCCTTCAAACGTTCTAGCCTTGCTACTTTTTTCAGATTAACATCCCTTAGGTTCAGACACTGAAACAGTGTATAGCGCCCCACTTTACTTTGTGGGGTCTGTATAACAGTTGTGCACAGCAGTAAAAAAACTGGAAGATTACGTCTCAGATTAAATTTTTTTACCCAGGTAACAGGTTTGATACAGGAGGGGCCCTTGCAAGGAGATAATATACACTCACCGGCCACTTTATTAGGTACACCTGTCCAACTGCTCGTTAACACTTAATTTCTAATCAGCCAATCACATGGCGGCAACTCAGTGCATTTAGGCATGTAGACATGGTCAAGACAATCTCCTGCAGTTCAAACCGAGCATCAGTATGGGGAAGAAAGGTGATTTGAGTGCCTTTGAACGTGGCATGGTTGTTGGTGCCAGAAGGGCTGGTCTGAGTATTTCAGAAACTGCTGATCTCCTGGGATTTTCACGCACAACCATCTCTAGGGTTTACAGAGAATGGTCCGAAAAAGAAAAAAACATCCAGTGAGCGGCAGTCCTGTGGGCGGAAATGCCTTGTTGATGCCAGAGGTCAAAGGAGAATGGGCAGACTGGTTCGAGCTGATAGAAAGGCAACAGTGACTCAAATAGCCACCCGTTACAACCAAGGTAGGCAGAAGAGCATCTCTGAACGCACAGTACGGCAAACTTTGAGGCAGATGGGCTACAGCAGCAGAAGACCACACTGGGTGCCACTCCTTTCAGCTAAGAACAGGAAACTGAGGCTCCAATTTGCCCAAGCTCATCGAAATTGGACAGTAGAAGATTGGAAAAACGTTGCCTGGTCTGATGAGTCTCGATTTCTGCTGCGACATTCGGATGGTAGGGTCAGAATTTGGCGTCAACAACATGAAAACATGGATCCATCCTGCCTTGTATCAACGGTTTCAGGCTGGTGGTGGTGGTGTCATGGTTTGTGGGGAATATTTTTCTTGGCACTCTTTGGGCCCCTTGGTACCAATTGAGCATCGTTGCAACACCTTGTTGAATCTATGCCACGAAGAATTGAGGCAGTTCTGAAGGCAAAAGGGGGTCCAACCCGTTACTAGCATGGTGTACCTAATAAAGTGGCCGGTGAGTGTACTTTGACCATTTCAGTGTTGGGAGCCATGTAAAGTTTGATAGCCGCTAATTCTATATTTGCTAACATACTTGCTTGTGGAGAAATAGATCCCTCAAACATTCACAGTGAATCTGGTGATGGAAACCAGGTCAGTCTAAGCTTGGGCCCCGCTCCCTTTGTTGGCTCTGTAAGAGATGAAGCAGAAGCTATTATGGCTTTCATGCTTTCGTTAACCCACAGTAGATTTAGGTAATTTAAATGTCCCCTCCTATATGACCTTAACATTAGAAGCTCCATGTGTGATGAGAAGGTTGTAATATATAATTACATATGTCCTTCTACTTTTATTTGGTACTGTAATTATTGTATATATCATGACTATGATGACAAGAGCAAAGTGCACGATCCTTCACAGTACATCATGTTACATAGCATTTAGGACGAACAGAATCCTTTCTGCATTACCTTTCTACCATGATACCAAGCATTGCTCTCTGTCACATGTAATGTACTCTGCACCTTTATCTCAGAACTCATCTGCAAGCAATTACCACTTAATACATAAAATCTACTAAAAGTCAAATGTGAAGCCCATGTATTTACCATCAGTGTCGGACTGGGGGGTCTGGGGCCCACAGGGGAGTTGATCTTCGGGGGCCCACCCTACTGTACATGAAAATATTACCGGCCTCTCGGACATAATCGCGCCCATTTTACCACATAATACAGTGTTCAAAACAGAACTATATTGTGTAGTACAATAGCAAGAGAGTCACATATCTGTCTGTCTCACATATCATAGACACAGGGCTAAGTAGCTCCATCCATATCCCCCTCCACCCACATACAATATCCCCTCCACCCACATACAATATCCCCCACCATGTTTCCCTTGGTCACGCCCCTCACCACCTTCTAAAATAAACACCAGCAAGAAAGTAAAAGTCTAACTCCTATCACAGGGTCAATCAGGGACACATGTACGCTGGCATTATACCGGTGCCGATATAAACCCTTTAAAAAAAAACCGCCCTATAGAGGGGCCCCAAAAAAGAGGTCAACACCCCTCAGGTATATCCCCACAACACCGCCTTTTAGAGACCACATAGAGGTCGGAAACCAGCTCAGGGATAAAACCCACAAAAACCACCATTAAGAAACCCTTTGAGGGGCAGAAACCCCCCTCAGGGATAAACCTTTCAACACCGCCCCAGAGAGACTACATAGAGGTTCCCGAAAACCCGTCAGTTTTAACCCACAACACCGCCCCTATAGGAAACCCCAAAGAGGCAAACCCCCCAGCTAGATATAACCCAAACAAAAGCATAGAGATCCGACAACCCGCTCAGGTATAAAACCCACAACACTGCTATATAAGGCCACAAAATAAAGGGCAGACAAACCCCTCAGGGATCACCTACAACAAACCCCATATAGAAACCAAATAGAGGGGCAGACAAACCAAAACTCAGGTTTTTAACCACAACCCCCTCCTATAGAGGGCCCCAAAAGAAATCGACACCAGCTCAGGTAAAAACCTACCCACCACCTTTTTAGAGAAACCCCATAGTGGTCAAAACACCCGCTCAGGGCCCCATAAAATTACATGAAAAACAGCACTGATCCCAAAATAAAAGTAAAAACGGGGCCCACCAAGATATCAAATCTTATGTTTTGTTCTCCCTTTTTCTTTGAGTCTTCTTATTTCCCCTTTTTTCTTCTGCAAACAGGGTTTCCCCCACCATAAAGATGACCCTTTTTCCCCGGGCCAAAAGCTCATCCCTGCAAAATTAAAACCCCCAAAAATCTTGAAACCCCAAATTTTCCCGCACCCCTTTATTATTCCCAAAACCCCTGTACAAACTTTCCCCGGGGGGGGGGGGAGAGGGGGGGACAAACCATAACCTTAGACCCCCAATCCTAAGAGGGGTTGGAGGGGGGGGGAGAGGATAAACCCCTTTGGGGTTTAAAGCTACAACCTTTTTGGGGGCCCCTCTCCAAAATTAAAAATTAACCAGGTAGGTAGAAAAGAAACCCCAGGTTTGGGACAAATATCAAGGCCCCAGTTTTGTAGGGGAGGTGGTTGGGTTTTTCCCAAATTAGGAAAAAGCTGTAGGTATTTAGGTCCCCCTTTATAAAGGGTGCAAGGGAGGTAGGGGCCCCCTTTAGATTGTAAAAAAGCAGTTAGGGGGTTCCCATTAAGTAGTATAACAGGGAGAATTAAAGGGCCCCCTTAGTTAAATTTTGCAAAGGGAGTTAGGGGTTTTCCCTTTTGGTAGAATACAATATTAAGGGGGCCCCCTTTAGCTAGGTGCAAAACAGTCGGGGGCCCCCCTTTTTGCTACTGTGAGGTAACCGGGGGCCCCCTTTTGTATTTTTTAGCTAGGGGCCCCCATTTTTAGTTTAGGGCCCCCCCTGTAGGGGAGTTTAAAGCGTCCCTTTTTGGGAGCCAGGGCACCCATTGTAGTCAGGGCCCCCCTGTAGGTAGGGAGGGCCCCCCCTTGGGAAGTCAGGGCCCCCTTTTTGGGGTTTGCCCCGGGCCCCCCCTTTTTAGTCCCCGGGCCCCCTTTTGTAAACCAGGTCCCCCTTTTGTACCAGGGGGCCCCCTTTTGAACCAGGGCCCCTTTTTGTAGCCAGGGGGCCCCCTTTTAGCCAGTGACCCAATTTTTAGCCAGGGGCCCCCCCTTTTGCCCGGGGCCCCCTTGGGTTTAAAACCGGGGGCCCCCTTTAGTCAGGGCCCCATTGTGCCCGGGGGCCCCCTTTGTAGGGCCCCATTGTAGCCAAAGGGCCCCTTTTTACCCGGGAAACCCCCTTGTAGCCAGGGACCCCCCCCTTTTAAAACCAGGGGCCCCCCTTTAGTAGGGGCCCCCCCTTGTACCAGGGGCCCCCCCTAGCCAGGGAAACCCCCTTGTTAAACCCCCGGGACCCCCCCCCTTAATTAAACCCGGGAACCCCCCCCTTTTTCAGGGCCCCCCTTTTAGGGCCCGGGCCCCCTTTAGTCAGGCCCCCCCCCCCCTTTTTAGCCAAAGGGCCCCCCCTTTTATCCCGGGGGCCCCCCCTTTTTAAACCAGGGACCCCCCCTTTTAGTCAGGGGCCCCCCTTGAAACCCGGGCCCCCCCTTTAGCCAGGTCCCCCCTTTTAAATCCCGGGAACCCCCCCTTTTAGCCAAAGGGCCCCCTTTTTAGCTAGGGAAACCCTTGGGAAATCAGGGCCCCCCCCTTTTACCAGGGCCCCCTTGTAGCTAGGGAACCCCCTTTTGTTTAGGGGCCCCCCCCTTTTACCCGGGACTTTCCCTTTGTTGCCAAGGACCCCCCTTTTTTTTAGGGGCCCCCCTTTGCCAGGGAAACCCCCTTTTTGGGCCCGGGGCCCCCTTGTAGCCAAGGGGCCCCCTTGTAGCCAGGGGCCCCCCTTTTTTAGCGAAAAGCCCCATTTTAGCCCCGGGGGCCCCCTTTAAGGGCGGGCCCCCCCCGTAGCCAGGGGACCACCTTTTTTGTCAGGGCCCCCCCCCTTTTAGGGCCCGGGGGCCCCCCTTTTAGCCAGGGGCCCCAAACCCTTTTTTTTAGGGCCCCCCCCTTTTAGCCAGGGCCCCCCTTTTAGCCCGGGACCACCTTTATCAGGGACCGCCCTTGTAGCCAGGGCCCCCCCCCCACTGTAGCCAGGGGCCCCCCCTTTTACCAGGGGCCCCCCCTTTTAAAAGGGAGTTAAAAAAAAAAAAAAACCAAACCCCCAGCCACTTACCTGGCCCCGGGCCCCCTGTCCGGGGCCCCCGGCTCCGTTTTCCCGCCCTGCAAGGCGGCGCGGGGGGAAGTGACGTCACCGCACCCCCCTATCAGCTTTGGGGGCCGGCGCCCCCAGGGTGAAGGCCTAATCTTCAGCCTTTCCCGGGGGGAAACACGTAGCGCACGAAATGGCGCTGTTCTCCCCCGAAAACCCCGCGCCCCGGGCCCCCCGGGGGTCGGGGACATTAGGGCCCCAACAACCCGGCCGGTCTCCCGGGCGCCCCGGGGGCGCGGGTCCCCCGGGGGTCCAGGGGACCCGGGTGGCCCCGGGGCCCGGGGGCCCGGGGGAACCCACAAAACTGCCTCCCCGGGGCCCCACCCCGGAGCTAAGGGGGGCCCCCAAACAGCTCGGGGGGGGGGGGGCCCACCGGGGGATTCCCCGGTCCCCCGGCGGCACAGTCCGAGCCTGTTTACCATCCATCTACAGATATGTTACATTAACCTGCGGCTTCCTGATGGGACAGCGCTTGCCTACAGATGCGGAGGAAGCCTCTGCCTTTAACTTGACTATTCATCTGTTGGTAATTGAATGAGCAACTACAATTTTCCCTGTGATTAAATATTTATAAAGCCTTGTGAAAGGTGATGTTTTATGAGGTAACAAAAATTGCTTTCCTTAAATAATATCCCATAATAATTCAGTCACCAGTCATGCCAGTCTGGACCTTGCAGTCAGATGCCCAGATTTATCAGCTCCTGCCGGCTAATATTTCAGGACAGGCCAGCCTTGATTATTTATGGCCTCAATGTGAATGTGAAAAAAAGTATATGATGTATGTCCTGCTTCTTCTTTAACAGATCATACTGAGACTAGATGAAGAGTGTCTGACTCCAGATCTGGGACAGAAAATCTTGATAAAATGCTGTGTTTTCCCCTGTTGATATATCCTTCCACTGCTCTTCCATGTGGATAAAATTCTGTCAGGGACACAACTATCAAAATCTTTCTTTTCACCTTTTTTTTTTATTTGGTGGTTTTTTATATAATATTTTTAAATTCCTCTATGTACATGACTTCTTGGCTTGTGCCTCGGACTTCCCCCTTATGAGCTCTGATAGCACAACAGTGAGAGGATTGCCATATGGTTCTTCTTCCAAGCAGGCTATGGCCTAAGAGTTGTAAGTCTTATCAGCTGGACCTGATAAGTGTGAAAAAAAAACTTCATCCGAATTCAGAAAATGATTGCCCATCATCCTTTCATGTATTGTTCTTTTCGTTGCCCTGTTATCTAGTTTAATCTTATCTATCTCTGTCCAGAGAACAAAAGAGAAATTATTCTGTCATTACCTACTATTTGTAATTAGACTTCATAGAGATAAGCAGCATCAACAGTAAAATGAGATCAGGCTGCCCTGACATATATTCTTTACTAATCCTGGCTAGAAATGTACAACATTTTATACGTAATTTTTAATTGCATAAGATTGCAGAAATAAAATCTAAAAACAATTGTTTTAATAAAAATATTCCTTTCTGATGGAAATGTCCCTTTAAATAGCAGAAATTAAAAGGATTTTTCTGACCCCTTAAAATCAATTTCATGGCTGAAAGCTGTAAAAGAAATTCTGACCAATTTCATAATCACTGTCATTCTCTCGCTTTTGGTCACCAATGTCCCTGCTACTTCTTAGACAGAGCCAAAACCCTTAGGGGCATACTTCTGCCCTGTGCTGTGGTGCCCATCATCAGCCAACTAATAATAAATTGATAAAATTCATTCAGCAGCGGTCACTACAGGGAGCCAACTTCATACATATTTATACAGCTCAAATGGTGTTCAGTGGGAGATGCATAAATTCATAGTCAATGAGCTCCATCTAGAGGCGGCTGCAGGCAGAGAATTTTGTCGTCACTTTGAAAGGAAGCTAGGAATTATGAGCCAAAAAACTGAGATGTGGTCCATAAAAAGATATAAATCACCAGAGAGCTTTGGAGCTTTTGGGGTAAAATGAAATTATATTAAAGGTACACGTTAACCCCTTTATTGGATAGAACAACCTGAAACAATCATAAATCACCAGGATGTTCCATACTAATAGAGTTTTATTAGTGTGATTATGCTAGTATTCCAGAATACCATACAAAGTCAACATTTTTCATGCCTTTCTTGGTAGGGAGGCTTTTATCTCACATTTTGTACATCAGATTTTCTTAAAGGGTTTGTTCACTTTGAATAATCCCTTTTTGTTAGAATAGTCCCTTAATGAAAAACTGATCAAAGAGTGTCTTTAATGATCAACTACAAAATATATCAGAGCCAACAGCACAGGAAAACATGAGCATCCATCACATCAATGGATTGTCCGCGTAACTTATGGACATGGTCCTTCAGAAACAAAAGCTCATTGTTGCTGTTCTTTACTGTGGCTTTTAGGGTCTTGAGTGGTTGGCTCCCAACTGTTAATGCAGAATTCTATAAAAGTATTGGAAAATTCTAAATCAGACTGTCCTTCAAAGCTTTCCTCCATTTTTCTGTTCACGATCACAGGAATGACATTGGAGTCAGAAACTTGAAATATACACTAATCTCTAGAGGATAAAAGGTAGAGAAAGAGCAATATCATCATTGAGCAAAATAAAGATCATTTCATTCTTTTACCTTCCTCACAGGATTCACCAAATACATAGTACAGCCTAAGCAGTTGCTCCACATCAGAGTGATGGTAATATACGGATAATCCATTGCACATCTGGCTGGATTTATGCCACAGATTTTATTTTCTCTGCTGTTGATTTTCTTTTGCTGCAGATCCAGACTTACTCAATGGATATGCAGAGGCTCAAAGTAGAGTTGGACTACTAGAGTACCAGAGTATTCTGCAGTAGGCTCAGCAAGGCTGCCATCAGAAATGTCAGGGCCCCAAACAATCAAAGTATCTGGCCCCCCAACCACAAAAAAAAAATCTTTGTTGGTTGAATGGGGAAAAAACATTAAATTGTCATGGATTAGCATCTACAATATTGTTTGGCAACCAAAGTGCTGGCCCTGCAGAATAGGACAAAATGTAGGTACTGGATAAGGGGAGCCGCATAGATTGATCATACTATCAAAACAGGGATTGGGGGGTGGGCCCGGAGAATGGAGCACTTGTTGGTATGTGTTTTTGTTTTGTCTGAGCCTAGTGTTGTATACAGTCTTCTTGTTCTTGTGACTTGGTTTTTTTTCTGCCCATTCAGAGAGCCTAGCGCTATAGCTGAGGCTAGAACTGACGGTTTAAAATATAAGGAAAGTAAAGACCTTTAAGTCCAATGCACCTGAATGTCACATATAACTAGATAGTTACTGTGGTGATATTAGCCCGATAGATTATGATTAGAGATGGCCGAATTTCTCAAAAATTCGGTTCGGTCACTTCGCCGAATTTTCCGACAAAATTCGTTTCGGTCCGAATTACTTCGGCACGAATCACGTTAAAAAACAGCTATTTCCAGGCTGCCCAGAGCCTGCAGGTGCTGTAGAACGTTGTGCCATGCTTAAATATGCAGAGGGATTTGGTTTGGTCTTCATACAATGTTTGTTTTAGTATGACACGCACATGACTGCCGCCGCTCTTAAAAAATCGCTTCACTATAAAATGCCCGGGGCACTTATGGGGGCAAAACTGACCAAAAACTGAAGCAGGAACGTAGCCTGATAAAAGTCATGGCAGCAAAAGCTGGAAAAAAAACAAACTGAGAGCTCGGGTGGCAACATTTAGTGACAGAGTGTGGAGGTGACGGCGGCAGCCACAGCAGCATGAGGTCAGACAGTGGCACAATGACATTCTGGAAGTGGCAAAACAGTACCAGGCCGCAGAGTGGCACAATGACACAGTGTGGAGGTCACGGTGGCAGCAGCATGAGGTCAGGCAGGGGCACAATGACAAATTCTGGAGCTGGCAAAAAAGGAGTAGGCCAAAGAGTGGTACAATGACACAGTGTGGAGGGCACGGCAGGAGCAACAGCAGCAGCATAAGGTCAGACAGGGGCACAATGACACAGTGTGGAGGGCACGGCAGCAGCCACATCAGCAGCATGAGGTCAGACAGTGGCACAATGACAAATTCTGGAGGTGGCAAAAACAGGAGTAGGACACAGTGTGGAGGGCACGGCAGCAGCCACGGCAGCAGCATGAGGTCAGACAGTGGCACAATGACACAGTGTGGAGGGCACGACAGGAGTCACAGCAGCAGCATGAGGTCAGAGAGTGGCACAATGACATTCTGCAGGTGGCAAAATAGTATTAGGCCATAGAGGGGCACAATGACTGAGAGCGGAGGTCACGGCGGCAGCAGCATGAGGTCGGGCAGTGGCACAATGACAGAGAGTGGAGGTGATGACAGGAGCAACAGCATGAGTGTCAAAGTGGCACAATGACTTTCTGGTGGTGGCAAAACAGTACCAGGCCGCAGAGTGGCACAATGACACAGTGTGGATGACCCGGCAACAGCAACAGCAGCAGCAGCAATGAGCACATAAGTGGCACAATGACAGAGTTGGGGTGGGTGGAAATACCAGTCCCGGTAAAGACGGTGGTAGGCAGATGAGAAACCTACAGAATGTGTGGCATCAGGTGTGGCGGCAATCAGAATAGTGGCTGAGGCAGGTAGTTTGAACCCATGACTGACGCCTAAGGCATTGGTGTTGGAAACCTGGCCGATCCCGCCTGATTCACTTGAAAAAGGGTCAGTCGTTCAACATTTCCCGTGGACAAGCGGGTCCCTTGGGGTAACGATGGCCCCCGCCGCACGAACACCCGCTCTGATGCCACACTACTGGCCGGGCAGGACAAGCTTCTCCACTGCAAACTCGGCAAGTTGCGGCCACAAAATCCAGTTTGGCTGCCCAGTAGTCCAGCGGATCTTCTAACTGGGTGGCAGAGTCCCTGTCCAAGTAGGCCACAACCTGTTGGTTCAGGGAATGCTCCATGTCCTGCTGCTGCTGCTGCTGCTGGTGACTGCCCTCCTCACTAGGCGGGGAAGGAAGCTGCTCATTAGTGACTCCAGACTTGGGTTACTGCTGATGGAGCTGGTATTGCTCCTACCCCCCCCCCTTCCCCCAGCAGCGGGGCAGTAGTACGTGAGCGCTGAGGAACCCCCCGGTCAGACCTGCCCAGAGGAGGGACGATTCCGCACCGAGGCAGCGGCCAAATGATTACGGAGGATTTCCCTATATTATTTGTTTTTGTCTTCCCTCTCAATAGCTGGGAAAAAGGCTCCCATTTTGGACCGGTAGCGAGGGTCCAATAGGGTGGAGAGCCAGAAGTCATCCCTCTGCCGGATGCTGACTATTCGGCTGTCACTAGCCAGGAAAATAAGCATGCTGCGGGACATCGCACAAGTGACTCCGAGGGCTCCCTGCCTCCATTTCCATGTATACTGCCACGTGCTTGGGAGTACATCTGCCTCTCTCCTCATCTCCATCCACCTCCTCCAGCGCTCCTGCTCCTCCTCTTTTGTCAACTGGGTAGAAATCCACTCATTTCACCAGACAATGCTTCTGCTCCAATGCCCTCCCCTCCTCCTCCTCCATTTCAGTCCCCACCGGACTCATGTTGGCCACGAATTAGTCGCCACATCTCCATCCCCTGCCAACAGATTTTTCAGCATCTGTTCCAGGACATGAAGCAGTGGAATAACGTTATTCATCCCGTATCCTGGCGACTGACAAATAACGTGGCCCCCTCGAATGGCCTCAACAAACGGCAGGGGTCACCAGAGCTGCCACTGCTGACATCAAAGTTACACAGGGGAGACTTCTGTCTGCCTGGATCATCAAAAAATCGTTAATGGCCTTTCTCTGTTCATACAGTCGGTCCAACATGTACAGCCTGGAATTCCAGCGGGGGGAAACATGCAATCAGAGCGTGTTGGGGGAGGCCGTTCTGCCGCTGCAACTCGAGGAGGGTTTTCCTGGCTTTGTACGAAGGGATAAAGTGCATGTCACATTTCCTGGCCATTTTCAGAATGTTCTGAAGATCGGTGGAAGACTTCAGGAACCTTTTAAAAACCAGATTGAACACGTGCGCCATGCAGGCGCATGGACCATCCCTCCTCGTGCAGCGCGGACCCATGTTCCTCCCCTTGGCCGACCCCATGGTTCCGATTTTCAGTGGGCGCGGTGAAAGCCACACATCGCTTTCTTGCTGCATGACGCGAGCAGTTCCTCCCCTGTGTGACTTCGTTCGCCGAGGCAAGCTAGGGGTAAAAACTGCGTGACACCGCTGTGCCCTACAACATGTGTATGATGGAGCAGTACTTGGGAGGCTGAGATGGTGGTGGGGGTGGAGGGGGAGAGGCGACATTGGCGCAGGAGCAGCAGTTTGACAACGGGAGGGGAAAGCGGCGTCTCCTGTCCAAGTTGTTTGGTGTTTCCTGGGGAGGAAGCACGTTCACCCCGGGGGCCGTAAAGGACATGTAAATGGCCCTGACCGTAGTTACAGCTCCAACGTCCGCGCTGCGTGTACCTTGGAACAAACCGAAAAAGCTCAAGGACTGACCCACTTTCTGTTCTACATATTTATGAAGTGCGGTAAAATGCCTTTTGGGAAATGTAATTACGGCTTGGACCTCTCCATCTCGGCTCGGCACAAGCCATTAGTTCTCTGAATGGTGCAGAGTCCACCATTTGGAAAGGGAGGGACTGCAGTACCAACAACTTGGACAGGAGCACGGTCAGCTGCTGCACCTTAGGATGGTTGGACGCATACTGTTGTCTCTTTACAATCGCCTCACAGAACGACTGCTGTCGCCATGAGTAGCGAGGACAGGAGCATCTGGACCGGAGAGGAATGTCAAAGAGAAACAGCTGCCTTCTGCAGAGGTGGTGGAGCCTTGACTGGGTGAAATGGCATCGTGCCACTGCCGCTGCTGCTGCTGCAGCGGCAGGATGGACCACCACTCTGAGCCACGTTTTTCCCAGCCACCGGATGGTGACGCTGCATGTGTTGACGCAGGGCCGTTGTGCCAACGTTAGCTCCCTGGCCACGCTTCACTTTCTGCCCACAGATTCTACATATACCCATATTCGGCTCCTCCGGTGTCTTAGCAAAGAACTGCCACACCGCCGAGTAGCTGAATTAACCCCCAACGCTCCGCACTGAGTCACAACTGCCGCCGCTGCCTCGCTGAGCCCCTGTGCCGCTACTGTCTTGGACCTGCGAAGCGGGTTTTCTACCCCGTGGCCGCTTGGCTCCCGACCTCACACTGCTGCTACCCTGCTGACTCACGGCCACACAACCCACTTGCTGGCTGCGCCGCGCCTGACGCGCAAGCTGACGCCCTCTTCCCTGAAAGATGATGAAGCCCTTGCTTCACCCGGCTCCCAATGCGGTCGGCTACATCATCATCTATTTGTGTTCAAACGTCACTACGCCTCATCACCGTCTTGGTAAGCCGAGGCTGACCTCTCCCACATGACCTCCCATGCCCCTCTCCACATCTATACTTTGCCGCCTACTGCAAGAAGCTGGGGATATTGGCCCCATTTCTTCGCTGCCAAGTAGCTGCTGACTGCCCCCTCAAATTGTTCATCCTCGCTATATAGTGGGCTGAGCCCAGACCACATAGTAGATCCTGGCTGAGGGAACTGGATGGGACCCGAGGCGGGCTGAGGACAGGGAGGGCCGCTGACCCGCTCCCGGGCCATGCCAACTAAGTGTTGTGTCTGAGGTTCCCACCGACTCTTGGCTGGGGTTGTCAGATGCATCTGGGAGGAAGAGATGACCTAGTCAACCAATCAAGAACCCTTGGGTTTGCTGAACAACACACGGCCGCTAGATGACAGGGCAGTTGTGGCCTCACCGAGTGACCCCTGCTGCGACGTCCCTTGCTGTGCTGCGACCTGGGCCCGTTTCAAAAAATGTTTGTGCCACTGCCACTCGCAGTTTGCAGAGCCTGCCACCTCTCTGTCTGACATACTGTTTGTTCTAAAATGTACAGAAAACTGTTTGATGAAGCTATCTGTATATGATAAATATACACCCTTTTTTGACTCCAAATGAACCCAGTAACAAGCTTGGGGTAACCCTTGGGTATAAATTGCGCTCCACAAATGGCCAGAAAAATTTACTTGTATGTGTCGTTTACAAGCACTGTGTGTTTTACTAAATGTAAAAGCACAAACAGGCTTAATTAAACTTCGCTTTTGAATTATGCTACAAGAAAAATTTATAAATTTAGGTGTTGAAAAAGACGGTTTATTTTTGTCAGCACAGCAGCAAAACAACGCTTAATTAAAACCCCCGGATGTAAATTGCGCAATAAAAATTGAGCCACCACAAACTATAGCTTTGTAGCGTGTTACAATGGTGTATTTCTACGCCACACAACAAGAGATTAAATTGTAAAATTAACTTTTGCTTGTGAATTAGGCTACCAAAAAAATATATATATTTTGGCGTTGAAAAAGACGGTTTATTTTTGTCAGCACAGCAGCAAAACAACGCTTAATTAACCCCTGGATGTAAATTGCGCAATAGAATTGAGCCACCACAAACTAGTAGCTTTGTAGCGTATTACAATGGCGTATTTTCTACGCCCAAAACAACAAGAGATAAAATTGTAATTAACCTTTGCTTTGTAAAATTTGGCTACCAAAAAAAAAATATATATTTGGCGTTGAAAAAGGGTTTATTTTTTTCAGCACACCAGCAAAACAACGCTTAATTAACCCCTGGATGTAAATTGCGCAAAAAAATTGAGCCACCACAAACTAGTACCTTTGTAGCGTGTTACAATGGCGTGTTTTTTTCGCTACACAACAAGAGATAAAATTGTAATAACCTTTTCTTGTGAATTAGGGTACCAAAAAAAAAAAAAATATATTTGGCGTTGAAAAAGACGGTTTATTTTTGTCGCACACCAGCAAAACAAAGCTTAATATAAACCCCCGGATGTAAATTTAGCAATAGAATTGAGCCACCACAAACTAGTAGCTTTGTAGCGTGTTACAATGGTGTATTTTCTACGCCACACAACAAAGAATAAAATTGTAATTAAACCTTTGCTTGTGAATTAGGCTACCAAAAAAAATATATATATTTGGCGTTGAAAAAGTCGGTTTTTTTTGCAGCACACCAGCAAAACAACGCTTAATTAAAACCCCCGGATGTAAATTCGCAATAGAATTGAGCAGCCAAAAATGAAGTGGTATTTGTATTGTAAAAACCTGTTCTTTAAATGAATACAACAGGAACTGGCTTAGATCCCACTTGGGTATTTAATGTATATGCAGCTGCAGTGGACCCCACACTGGATTTCAGATCCAATACCCCAAAAAATCAGAATAGAACATTCAGAGAACAGTCTCTGAACAAGCGAGACACCCCACAAAAATCGCTGTGTAAAAATCAGTTCTTCAAAAGCGCTATCACCCCCAGCCCGCACCTTCCCTGTCATACAGTGAGAGGAGTGGAGCTCCCAGCGGCGCGCTCGGGTCTTATATAGTGCGGTGACGTCACAGAATCCCGCCGGTCTCTGATTTGGGTTCATCTCTGCACATGTCATGCAGGCTATGCCCTTCTTCCTCCCAGAGTGCTTTGCCCATGTAAAAGCCATGTGCTCGCAGCCATTTTATCAATCAAAAGCACACTTCGTTCACCCGAAGTACCCCAAAGTTCGACTTGTTCCAAAACCGAAGTTTTCCTGAAATTCAAACAAATTTTCCACTTCGTTAAAAACGATTCCCCCATCTCTAATTATGATCTTTTTTCCATAAAAAAGGACAGGGAGATTTGCATATGGAGCTGGGAAACAATTTTTAAATGTGTTTGGGTTTTTTTTAAAATTTGGCATATAATAAAAATTTGGGTTTAATGGGGGAGTATGCAATTGAAATATATAAAATTTAAAATTTTTATTGAGGAAAATTTTGCAAAATGTACCTCATAACTTTTTAACTTTAGTGTATTTGTACTCCCTTTAATAAAAACTTTTTTGAAAAAAAAACATTAAATTTGCCTTTAAATTTTTTGGGTTTTAGTTTGTCTGGGGGGTTCCCAATATATTTCACATGTTATTCTAAAATAAAAAAAGGTTATATGGGCCACAGCATAGTTTTCTTTTAACTTTTAATGGGAAATAGAATAAAAATATTCCCCTTGGGGGGGTCCCCCAGGTGTAGACCCCCAAAAAATAGCAGGTAGGAAACATCACCAAAAGTAAATACCCTTCCCAAATTAGACTGGCAGAAAGGTAGTTTCACTTTTTTAGCTAGCCCAAAACCTCAATAAAGCGGGGGTGGGCCCGGGAAAGTATTTTAGGCTGTTAAGTATCAAAACCCCTTCTTATTGGGAAAGGCACGTATGATAATAAAATTTTAAGGCCCAATTGGGAAAAGGTATTTGGGGAAAGCCCCAATAAAAGGTAATCCCCTTTTAAATCTGGGTTTAGGTATGGGGCCCCCCCTTTTAGGTAATAGGGGGGCCCACCCCTTTCTTTAGGTATTTTAGGTAGGTAAGCCTCCCATTAGATAGGTAGAACCCTGGATAGGTAGATAAGGCACCTGGTAGTGAGGAAGGGCCCTAGATCGTAAGTTAAGGCCACCAGGAATTGGATCGAGAGGGAGGCCCCTGTACATACATACGCCCCTTTACATAAAAAAAAAAAAAAAACTTCACCTTTTCCTGTTCCCCTGCTGGCCTCACCAACACAAGCATCGTCTCCTGTAAGTCTTGTACACAAGAGGCCTAAAAAAGCCAAAAATACAGTGATATCATTATGCCATGTCCCTATGTCTTGTAAGCCTCCCTACAGTAGTCACTGGGGCAAAGAGCAGATGGCTCCCTGCCCCACCATAGGTAAATTTTTGCTTGTTTTTAATACAGTGGGGGGCCCCAAAAAAGTTTTGGCCCCCCTTGAAATTTCTGCCCAGATAAAAAACTCAGTTTTTTCCCCCCTAAAAAATTTTTGGAAATTTCCACAAATTTATTTGGTATTTATTACCCGTCTTTTAATTTTTGGGTTTTTAAAGGGGAAAACCAAAAAAAGAATTGTATAAACCCAAATTGGGGAATTAAAATTTCCCACCCCAAAACTTTAAAAAGGGGGGGTGGACAAAAGTATTGGCTTTGGGTTTGGGAAAAATCATTTTTATGTTCTTTTAATTTGGGTGAAATTTAAATTAGCCCCTGAAACTTACCTGGGGCACCTAACAGGTTTGGCCCAAAAAACTAAATCACCTTGCAGCCATTTTGACATGGTTTAAATTTTGACTAAACCTCTGCCCGGGTTCCATGTTTTTCCCCACTTTGGAGCGTGGAAAAAAAGAAAGAAGACCCAAAAAGAACTTTCTGAGGACTTGAGAACCCAAATTTGGAGGAAGAATGAGCAATCTCAAGGCTACAAGTCCATCTCCAAAAAACCTGAATGTTCCTTGTCTCCCCGGTGCCAAGTGTCTTTCAAGAGTGTAAACCCCGGCACGTGGCAAAACCCCCTAGAGTAAACCCCCTTGGCCTGTGGCTAACCTCCCTAGATAAAAGCCCTTTGGCCCACTGTGGCAAACCCTCCCCTAAAAGTAAACCCCTTTGGGTTTGTGGCAAACCCCCCTAGATTTTAAAGCCCATGGCACTGGGGCTAACCCCCCCTATGGAAATGTGGCAAACCCTTTTCCCCTAGATTTTTGGGCCCAGAAAAAAAAAATTTGGGCGAAAAGATTTAAACCGCAAGTTTGGTGGGGAAAGGGGGAAAAAGAACCTCGCCCAAAATTTAAACAATTTTCAACCCGGGGGCCCGGGCAGCCCCCAAAGGGTACAACATTGTAACCCGAAATTTCTGTCAGGTTTTAAAAAAAAAGGGGACTGTAGGGTTAGGATCCCCGGGAAAGGGCCCCCACTTCTACCCCGAGACATAAAAAAGCCGGGCCCGGGAAGTTTGCCCAAACTTACCTTAGAAAACCTAAAAGTTTTTAAAAAGAAGTTCTCTGGTCAGATGAGACAAAAGTAGAGTTTTTTAAAAAAGGGCCCATCTCATAGATTTTTAAAGGAAAAAAAAAGAGGCATTAAAAGGGAAAAAACCCGGGGTCCCGACATAAAAACATGGGGGGGTTCCCCGGGGGGGATGTTTTGAGGTTGTTTTGCTGCCTTGGCACGGGAAATTTGCTTAAAACCGGGGTGCATGGCATTATGAAGTCGGAAGGGCTACCAAAAAATTTTTTCCCAGCATAATTTTGGGGGCCCGTGTGGGGGAAAGCGGGTTTTCCCCCTCAGAGGTCATGGGTTTTCCCCGGCGGGACAATGACCCAAAACACATTTGAAAAAGCAATAAAAAAAAGGGTTTGAGAGAAAGAAACTGGAGACTTCAAAAGGGGGCCCAGCAATGATTTCCCAGCCCTGAATCCCTTTAGAACACCTGTGGAGAGATCTAAAAATTTGGCGTTGGAAAAGGCACCCTTAAAATCTCGGGGCCCTGGGGGCATTTCCCCTGAAGGGTTTAAAAATTTCCCCACCCGGGAGCATTTTTAAAAAAAACCAAAATTGGGTTTGGTTCCCTTTGAAGGGGTTGTTCGAAGTTTTTTTGGTTTAAAGGGGTTGTGCTACCAAGTGTTAGGCGAGGGTCCCAAATAACTTTTGCCCGGGCCCCCATTTTTAAAATTTTTGGGGGTAAAATTGATCAATGATTTGATTTTTGTTCATTCTGTTTTGTGTTTTTTCTTGCAAGCAAAATAAATGAATATTTTAAAACCCAAAAGGGAATTTTGTGATTGCAGCCCATTTTCAGGAAAAAATGAGTTTTATCTACAGAATTGCGGGTTTGGTCCCAAAATATTTTTTGGCCCCACCCTGTACATGCAAAACATTTGGAAAAGGCCCTAGCCGGGAAAGGGAAAAAAAAAAAAAAAAAACCCCCCCCAGGCAAACGGGCCTTATCCTTTTCCCAAAAACCTGAAAAACAATTTTGGCAATATATGTCAGGGGCAGTGGGCCCCCTCTTGTTTCACGTGTGACTAAGGTCCTATACAGCAGTAATGACCTCATGGAGGCCCAAATCTGACACCATAATAGACCTCAAATGTTCAGCAGAAGACATCTCCATGGCTTTGTGAAGGTAAAGTTGAATGTATTCTGTGTAGCCATGGGCTTAATACGCGGCGAGATGCGTACCCCCCAATTAGGGTTTAACCCATAGCTCCAATAGACAACTTTTATTACACCTCCCCACCCCCCCCCCCCGCGTAACAATACGATGGTATTTTTAACGCGCGGGGGTTAAGAAAAAATTTACAATTTTTTTGGCGGGAATTTACGCCCCGCGATTTTAAATGCATTCAAGGGGGGCCCTTTTGATCAGCGCGCCCCCAAAAAAACGCCCGGGGTACTGTACGCGCCGAAATTTACGCCGTGGGGAAATTTTAACCTAAGGAAGCCCTTTTAAAAGACAATTTATTTTTAGAAATGTTCTTATATTTCCCCCTAGGATAACAATAGGGGAGCACCTTTTTAAAAATTATTTTTTTATTCTTTTTAAATTTCCTCCTTTTTGAACTGTACCCAAAAAATTGTCAACAAATAGTTTTCTTTCCTTTATTAACACCCCTATTGACAAAAGGAATGGTGACATCTAGTTTTTAAATTTTTTTCCCAAAGGGAGGTTTGGGGAAAAAAACTCCATGTTTTTTTATGGGGCTAGGGTTTACAGCATGAGTTTCCCATGGGCCCAAAGGATTTTTCGAATTACAAGTGGTTTCCAACATGTATAAGCCTCACTGAAATTTTCACAGCCCCGGGGGCCCTTTAGCTAAAGGGGGTGCAGGGGGAAAGCAGTCGCTACGGGCCCCCGGCAGCCTAAGGGGGCCCAAAAGCCCCCGGCCACAAAAGGGAAACCCATTTGGGGTTTTTTAAATTGGTGCAGGGTAACTGAGGGGCCCTTTTCCCCTTTTTTGCACTGGGCCCAGGATTTTGAATTTAAACACCCTTCTGGCAGCGTTAATCATTTTTTTTTCCAAATGAGAAATTTTATAGAGCTAATATCTTGTGAAATTTTTCACATCTGAAAGGGGGGCGTTGTTCTGCGCAGTTTTTTTTCGGGGCCCTGTGAACTTTTTTTTTTGGGGGTTTTAAAAAAAGGGTTTTACATAATTGTTATTTTATGGGAAATCCAAGCATTTACTAAAGAAATCACATCAGAAGAGCTGCTTTAAATAGCATTTAAACGACTATTCAAATCCATGGCATTGTGAATGTCATGTGTACAGATGAGATTATATTGACATAACACTAATACAAGGCAAAAAGAAAAAAGCGTAGCAAAAATGTTGAGTGGATCCGAATATACTAACAATAGTTTAAAGGGAAATTTATTTTGGGACTAATTTTGGGAAAAAGTTTTTTTACTTGTAATTTATTTTTGTTTTTTTGACAATTTCTTTCTAAAAAATAGAGGAACAGCCATGGGCCCAAATGTAGCCCCTAATAATTTCCAACATTGTTTGGGGGGTGCTTGAATTTTTGAGGGGGACAGTAAAATTTTGTGTCTCCCCATTTCACTTCAGTGTTTGGGGGTGGTGGGGTAAAATCGACGACATTTTTTTTCATTTGGAACGATGGGGAAAAATCTTCCTTTGTTTGCTTTTTTTGATTAAACTCAATGGGTTGATAGGTGATATTAAATTTACCAAGCCTTGGTCCAGAAGAAAATGCCCGTTTTTGGATTTGGTTTGGGTTTTTGGTTTAAACGTGGGGTTTTAAAAACAAAATCTGTTTTTAAGAGTAGTTTTTGAGCGATTATTATCGGGAAAAATTGAAATCGGCACGAATTTACGTTGATTGGGGGGTTTTTTAGATTTACGCGATAATTTAATTTTTTTAAAATGTGCAAAATTATTAATATCGCGCCATTTTCGGGGCTTCCTATCATTTTGGCGGCCACAAATCACCCGACAGAATAAAAAGGGAGGGGTGAGATGTGGTGCGACGTCATGACGGGGGGGGTGGGATTTGGGGGGGATTGGTGGAAAAAAAAAAAAGACCCCGAAAAAAAATAAACAGCCCCCTTTTTTTTTTCATGATCGTGGGTGTCGCGTCTCCCAAACGGGTAGGGGAAAAAAAAGAGCGCTCCCGCCTCTGTCCAAAAATCCCCAGCAAAAGCTCAGCCCAAATTTTCTTTTTTTCAAAAGAGAAAAGCTTTCTTTTTTGGTGGGTCCCTTTGAAGTTAGTTTTGATTTAGAATTTGCAATTTTAGGTATTTTGGCAGATAATTTTAAGGGGCATCTACCCTTTTTAAATTTATGGGGGGGAAACGGGGAGGGGGGCCCCCGCGGGGGAACACAGAAAAACTCTATTAAAAGGGTACTGGATAATTTTAAAAAAGCCAAAACCCTTTTTTTTTAGACATTGTATTTTCCTTAATTAGGAAACAGATCTTTTCTTGTAACTGCAGGGCTATTTGTTAGGGGCAAAAACTCCAAAAATTTTTTTTTCAGTATACATTTCAGATAGGGGGTTTCTTTTTTCGATTTTGCCCAGTCCAGCTTTTTGATAAACCACCTTGCAGTTAAAATTTTAATACACAATTTTTTTATCACCACAGGTTGATAGGTTCCAAAAAAAAACCCCTTTTTTTATCCCGTAAACATTTCAGATACGTGTTTTTTTTCCCCCTTTGGGGGCAGGCCAGCTGTGTTGAAAGAGCCACCTTTTTCCCGTTTAAAATTTAAAACCCGAAAAGTTTTTAGCACCACAGGGTTAAATGGGTAGGGGCCAAAATACTTTTTAATATCCGAAAAACATTTTTAATAAAGGGGTTTTTTTCCCCTTTTCCCGTCAAATTTTTTTGATAGATTCTACTTTGCAGTTTAAAAATTTTAATACAGCAAAATTTTTTTAGTCAAAAAAAAGGTGAATTGAAAAGGTGCCAAAAAATACCTTTTTTTTAAACCCCAAAACATTTTAGAAAAGTGTTTTTTTTTACTTTTGGGGAGGGCCCGCTTTGTTGATAGAGCCACCTTTCAGTTTTAAATTTTTTAAACCCAGCAACTTTGTAGTCCCCCACCAAAAAGGTTTTAAATGATAGGTGCCAAAAATACCTTTTAATATCCGATACATTAGACAGGGGTTTTTTTTTACTTTTGGGCAGTCAAACTTTTTTGAAAAGATCTAAATTTGCAGTTAAAATTTTAAAAACAGCAATTTTGTAGTCACCAAAAGTAAATTTTATAGGTGCCCAAAAAAAACCTTTTTTTATCCCGTATTTCATTTCAACATGTGTTTTTTTTTCAATTTGGGGCAGGCCAAACTTTGGGTTTTAAAGCCACCTTGCAGGGTTTAAAATTTGAATCCAGCCCGTTTTTGTTTGATTTGAGGGATTTGAGAAAAGCTTTTGATTTTTCCAAACTTTTAAAAAGAGACTTTTCCCAAACTCTTCCCAAAACCTTCTCAAATTTTTTTCTTTCTTAAAATGGAGCGAAATTCCCGGGGTAAAAAAGAGGGAAAGAGGGGGGGAGGACATGGAGGGAGAGGTTTCGAAAAGAAGGTCCAACCCCAGTTTCTGGCGCCAAAACGATTTCCCGCGGATCGTCAGTTTTAGGCCCTCAGGCCCGTCATCGCTTGGGGCAGGGCCCTGTGAATCTTAGTTACAAAAGCGTTGCCAATCTGTTTTCCTTGGTTAATGCAAACCCGCATTCCAGCAGTCTTACCCCCCTCGCCCCCCCGTCACGGCAAAAAATGTCATAACAGCATAATCAGCTCCGTCCAACATGAAGCAGCCCAAATGTCCCAAAACCCTGTAAAACCCACCAAAGGGGGGATAAACCAAATTTTTTGAAGACCCCCTTTTTATGACAAAATTGGGGTTGGGGGGCAGAAGGTTTTGGTTTTAAAAAATCAAAAAAAGGCCCCCAAAAAGGGGTTTAATTTTTTTCTGTCTGACGCCCCCGTTACTGATTTCCCTCAGGGGGAGGAGGGAAGGAAGCCCGGGCAATCGGGAAAAAACCCGGGCGGTCGGCAACGGCCCTTTCAGTCCCTCTTAAATTGGGAGCCCCCCCAGTTTTTCCCGGATGCAGAAATGTCAGGACGACGAAGTCATTGTGTTTATGATGATGAGAAGACATTTTGGGGTCCAACTTTGGGCTTTTAGCAGAATTTTTCTTGCGAGCGCTTCATCACGGAAGGAGGAAAAACGATGGGGTTGTGTCAGTACGGGGCCCCCCCCTTTAAAAAGGGGGAAAGGGCCCCGGGGCAGAAGTCCGCTGATATGATTCCGCCAGCCACGGTCAGCGGAAACACCGCTCCTCGCTTAAACGCCCTCAAAAAAGGGCCCAGGACCCCCTCAACCTGGGCCTTTTTTAAACAACCTCTGATTACCCAGCGATGTCCTATCCCCCTTTGCCCCTAAACGCATAAGATAAAAGGGAAGAACCTTTTGGTTTTTAACCACCAAACCAACATGTCTATCACATGCACGAAAGCAAAGATTTTAAATGGGGGCAACACTTGGGCCCAAAAAAAGGGCCCGAACCCATGGGGGGCCTTAACCACTGTCCCCACCCTCTTTTTCCGCCTCCTCCTCCCCCCGCCACCACCAAGCGTTCCTCAGTGCCCATGGGCTTCAGGTTTTTTGACAGGGTCAGCCCCCGCTTCAGCGTCCACCGTCGCCCGAGTACCACCAGCAGCACCAAGACCCAATTTCCCACCCCTTCTCCTTCCCCCCGTTGACGGGCCTGCACGCCGTACAGAGGCCAGTCTTTTTAGCCAGCCCTTTTTGTCTTCCAGGGTTTTGGGGGCAGAAGAAACACTTTAAAACCCCCCCCATCCCCAAAAAAAACCCCAAAAGCCTGAATGTCGAAAATTGCCAGGCTTTTGGCCTTTTTAAAATTTTCCCTTTCCTTTGGTGGGACACAGATGGGTTTCCCCCCTCAAGGGCCCTTGCCCCGCCCCCCCAAACCGATGCCGAGCAGGCATTTCTTTGCCAGAAAAGCCGCCCTGTCCTGGGCCCGCCACGTGTCCAAACTAAAAATTTTTAAGCGCGTTGTCTGAAACTGTTGGCCCGGGAAAAATCCCCTTTTGAACCGACACATGGACTTTGTAAACCCCGGCCAAGGCCGCTATATCCCCTGGACAGTCACTGGGTGAGTGGGTGGTTTTCTTTGGGGTGGGCGGTGGCTCTCCCGGCTCGGGGCACGCTTTTTCAAAACCGCAGGGTGGTGCAGGGCTCTTTCCCCCCAAAGGGCCCCCTGGTGGCATCACGTGGGCCCCTAGAAAAAACCCGGCCGTGTTGAAAATTAAAACTGTCTTGGGGGACCGTTTCCCCACCCCAGGTCAGGAGCTATGGACGGCTCTCCGGGAACGAGGGCCGAGCGTTGGGTTTGGGGGACCCAAAAACCTGTGCCAGGGGAAGGTTTTTGTGCGATAACGGGGAAATCTGCTTGGGCCCCCCTTAAGATTTGGTAGGCTTTTAGCACATCCCCTTTCCTGGCACATGTCATGAAACCCCCTTTTTTTCCCCCAAAACCCCCCAAAAAAATTTTTTTTTTCCCCCCCAAAAAGCCCCCCCCACCCCCCCCCCCCCCCCGGGTTTTTCTGGGCCTGCCTGCTGAGGAAGGGTCAAAGTCTAAATTTCCCCCACTTCCGGGTGTTTTGCACCAATTTTCTCCCGCCCGGGTTGGCTGTGCAGCGTCAGCTCGGCCTCCCCTCAACCGTCTCATTGTTGACGGGGGGCAACACCTGGAATTCCCACCCTCCACATGCCCCCAACGATTGTGGCAGCATGCAATGCCATTTCGCAGTTGGGAAATGGGCACATGGCCTGGGCAAGCAGCGGTGCGGGTTTTCGGGGGGGTTGAGCCCCCGAAGTGGAGGGGAGGGAAAAAAGCTCTGCACCATCCTTTCCAGTTTTTTAAAAAAACCACCAAAATGGCAGTGCGGACAAGCCCTTGTCAGCATGAGCATTGGGGGTGACTTAGTTCTGGAAACGATTGTTGGACAAATCTTTAAACAACAGGTCCTGCCAGCGACGGGGGGAGGGGACGGACCCCAGATGCGGACACGGAGCCTTTTCCCGTAAATCCACAAGGGCCCCAAAAAAAAAGTTTTTACAATTTTTATCGGTCTTTATTAGGGAGGGTTTTGGGGTTTCCCGGGGTAGTGCAAGGCGGCCTCAGCTCTCAGGGTGCATCATCTCAGGCAAATCAGGGTGTGTTGAAGCTGTGCCCAGGAACAGAGGGGGAGGAGGAGGTATTCCTAGACCCCCCGACGTTTTCCCAGTCCCTGCTTGGAAAGGGGGTTGGCGCGAATTTGAGGCCCGGGGAGGAAGTGAGGAAAAACAGTTTTTCTAGTGGCCCCCCGACCCAGAGGCTTTGGGGAAAACCCAAAGGGTTTCCCTCTTTTCAATGAGTGTTGGAAATTTTTTTTTTCTCCATTTCCCCAACAAATTCCCTTTCATTAAGGGCCCCTCAAAACAGTTACTGGGTGGCCACCCCCCTTTTGGAAACCCCCGGAAAAAAAAAAAACTCAGCACTTTCCCTTCCCCCCACCCCCAAAAAAGAGAGTAAAATGGGAGGAAAAGGAGACCTTTCTTTATTGACAACTGGAGAAAAACTGTTGCGTCGTTTACGTTTCCCCCAAAAGGCCCCGGTGAAAAAAAAAAAACAACTTCAGCGACTGACGCAAATAAGGCCCAAAGTGGGCCCTAGCGGCAGCGCGCGCAGGGAAAAGGGGGCCAAAAAACCCAATGGGTGACCTTTTGGCAATCTTTGGGTTTTCTACCCCCCAACCCCAAAAACAATGCAGGGCAAAAAATCCAACACACAGAGACCAGCTTAAGTCATGGGGCACATATTTTTGCGTCTCAACCGATTTTTTTGTATGTGTTCCCCCGGGCCCAATGACTTCTGGGTTTTCCAAAAATGGACGAAAGGCCCGGGGTCGTCGCCCCGCCATAAAAGGTGTTGTCCGCCCCGCAGCCCCGCGTAATATTGAGCGGGGCCCTTTAAACAGCTGGAGGAGTCTTTTCAAAACAAACACATCCCAAATTCCACAGAAAATTTTGGATCGTTAGACTTTCCATCAAGATGAAAAACAAAGGGATGGATCTCTTATGATGTTGTGGCCCCAAATTCCCAGGTCACCCATTTAAATTGCCGGTTTTATTTTTTTCTTTTCCCTTCCTCTTCAAACAGAAAAGGGCCTCTTGAAAAATGTTTTTTAAAATGATCATTTCTTACTGCAATTTTTTTTCTCTTTTTAACCCAAAAGTTTTATTTTGCTTTGGGTTTTTCTGTGAGGGGACTGGTTTAAAAAGGGCAAACACGGGGTTTCATGACAACACCGTTTTTCCAATTTTCTCACTTTATCTTTAGAAGTTTTCCCATTGGGCCAAAAGGTTTTTTTGGGGCATGGTTTCTGTGAGATACAGCTTTTTAATTTTGGTCCTTTGGAAAAAGAAAAGTGGCTTCTAAGTGGGCCCTTTCTCCATCCAAAAATTTTTAATAGTAGCTGAGAAGTCATTTTTTAAAATTTTTTTTGGGGTCATGTTGCTGTGAGAAAACAGCAATAATCAGGGCCCTTTGGGAACAGAAATGGGGCTTCTAAGGGGGCTTTTCCCCTCCCCACAATTTTAACAGGGGCTGAGAAGTCATTTTATAATTTTTGGGTCATGCAGCTTTGAAATGCAGAAAATACTAACAAGGTCCAATTAAAAAAAAAAATTTTTGTTTTTTTAACAGACATTTTTTCCCTTCACAATTTGCCCCAAAGGGCTCAAGGGTCATGCTGGGAATTTTTTGGGGGGCATTTTGCTTTAAAAATCAGCTAAAACAAACAGGCCCCTTTTTAATAAAAAAATGTTTTTTCCCTAACAGACATTTGTTTTCCCCAATTGTCCAAATTGGCTAAAGGTCTGTTTTTAAAATTTTTTTTGGGGCATTTTTGCTTTGAAATCAGCTATCCTACAGGTCCAAATTAAAAAAAAAAATGTTTTTTCAACAACATTTTTTCTTCACAATTGTCCAAAGTGGCTAAAGGGCCCAGGGGGGCTTTAAATTTTTTGGGGGGCATTTTGCTTTAAAATGCAGCAATACTCCCGGTCCTATTAAAAAAAAAGGGGGTTTGTATTTAACAGACTTTTTTGTTCTTCCAATTGTCCAAAGGGGCCCTCAAGGGGGATGGTGCGTCAGAAACAGGAATGGGTTAGGCACTTTAATGGACACATTTTGGGAAAAATGTTTTTTTTTTTTCAAGATCTTTAACAAAAGCTATCAATCCCTTTATTGAAAAACCCAAAAATTCAAAAAAAAAAAAGGAGAAACAAAAACATGGTTTGACCCAAACCTTTTTTAAAAAATGTTTTTAAAGAATTAAACTACTAAAAAATTTCATGTACAAAATAGCTGGAAAAAAAATTTTTCCTCGGGAATTGTAAAAAGGGAGGTACAGAAACTTTTTTCCCGATGTAGGTTATTCAGGGGACATGGAGGGGTGGAGCACGGACAGAGAACAAAGTAAAAGAGACAATTTCCTCCAGCATGTTGAATTAAAAAAGAAAAAAAAAGCCAAGAAAAAGGGGAAACCTTGGGGGTGAACAGGACGTTAACCACCAGTAAAAACCAAGTGGGAAACTCAATTGGTCCGGGAAATCATACGGAAGGGGCCCAAACGCTACCCAGGAAAAGGGACATTTTATGGGCCATTTAAACTAAAAAATTTTTGGTTTTAAAGACCTTTCCCATTTTTGGGGGACTTTTTTTAAACTGTTTGGGGCCCGACAGGTTTAAAGGGCATTCTGTTGGGGACAGGACCCGATATATTTTTTTTTCCAGTTCAACTTTAAAAAGGTGGTTCAAAAACCCTTTTCCCGGAACTTTTTAAAAT
>JAODAL010036392.1:0-41735 GCA_025379985.1 Phyllomedusa bahiana
CCCCCGGGCCTGTTTTAAATATTTTCGACTCTTTTGGGCTACTCTAGACCCCCAGGGCTGACTGTATAGATATTCCTCTGGATCTGTTGGGCTACTCTAGGTCCACAGCGCTGACTGTATAGATATTCCCCAGGCTCTATTGGGCTAATCTAGATCACCAGGGCTGACTGTATAGATATTCCCCAGGCTTTCTTGGGATACCCTAGGTCCCCAGGGCTGATTGTATAGATATTCCCCGGGCTCTATTGGGCTACTCTAGGTCCCCAGGGCTGACTGTATAGATATTCCTCTGGCTCTATTGAGCTACTCTAGGTCTAGGACTGATTATATAGACATTCCTCTGGCTCTATTGGGCTACTCTAGGTCCCCAGGACTGACTGTATAGATATTCCCCAGGCTCTTCTGGGCTACTCTACGTTCTCAGGGCTGACTGTATAGACATTCCCCTAGACTCTATTGGGCTACTCTAGGCCCCAGGGCTGACTGTATAGGTATTCCCAGGCTCTATTGGGCTACTCTATGTCCCAGGGCTGAATGTATAGATATTCCCCAGGCTCTATTGGGCTACTCTAGGTCCCCAGGGCTGACTGTATAGATATTCCCCAGGCTCTATTGGGCTACTCTAGGTCCCCAGTGATGACTGTGTAGATATTCCCCAGGCTCTATTGGGCTACTCTAGGTCTAGGACTGATTATATAGACATTCCTCTGGCTCTATTGGGCTACTCTCGGTCCCCAGGGCTGACTGTATAGATATTCCCCAGGCTCTATTGGGCTACTCTAGGTCCCCAGGGCTGACTATATAGATATTCCCCAGGCTCTATTGGGCTACTCTAGGTCCCCAGGACTGACTGTATAGACATTCCCCAGGCTCTATTGGGCTACTCTAGGTCCCCAGTGATGACTCTATAGACATTCCCCTGGGTCTATTGGGCTACGCTAGGTCCCCAGCGCTGACTGTATAGATATTCCCCAGGCTCTGTTGGGCTAATCTAGATCCCCTGGGCTGACTGTATAGACAAAGGGCCCGGGCGAGGGTAGGGGCCAAAGGGTAGGTGACCGCCCCCAGGGTGCCTACCTCTGCCTATCCCCAAGGGGGCGCAGGGGGGCCCCCCCGGGGGCCCCCGCCGGGGCTCCAGGTGCCCTTGAAGGGGTTGAAAGCGCGGTTGGGCTCTTGGGGGACCCAAATTTGCGGAGCAGTTTAGCGAGCGGGTACCTGGGTCACAGCGGTGTCGGGGGCCCGTTTCCCGGGGGGATCGTTTTTATCCTCCCGGGGAGCCCCCACAGCGGGCCCCAAAACAGCGGGGGCCCCCGGGTCCTCATAGGGGACTGAAGGGGCCCGGCCGGGGCCCCTCGGGGTGCCTTTTAGGCCCGGGCGCCCCGATGAAGGGGATGTCATCGCGGGCCTGCCCCTTCCCCGGGCGTAGGTTTTTTCACAGGTCCGTGCGCCCCGGGGGGAGGGTGCCGGGGGAGGCGTCCCGGGGCTTTGGGGGCGGGGGTTTGGGAAAAGGGGGGGCCGCCCGGTAAGCGGGCCCCGGGCAGGGGTAGGGGTTTTTTAAAGTTTTTTGTTTTTTTCCCGCCTTTTGCCCCCATTTAAACCCCGCCTGTAGCCCCCTTTTTGCGTGCCTGTAGCCCCCCTTTTGCCTGCCTGTTTGGGGCCCCATAAGCCTGCCTGTAGCCCCCCTTTTTGCCGCCCCCCTAGCCCCTATATTTCATGCCCGTTTGCACCTATTTAAACCTGCCCCTGCCCCCCCATATACCTGGCTGTGGCCCCCCTTTTGCCTGCCTTTTGGCCCTATTTAAGCCTGCCCCTGTTGCCCCCAGCCTGCCGTTTAGCCCCCTACAAACCTGCCTTTTTAGCCCCTATATGCCCCGCCTGTGGCCCCCATACCCCCGGGCCCGGGGCCCTATAAGCCTGCCCTGGGCCCGATTTAAACCTCCTTGGGGAGCTTATAAACCTGCCTGTGGCCCCCCTATGCCCGCCTTTCCCCTTTTTAAGCCTGGGGTGTAGCCCCTAAAAAGCCTTTCCTTTTGGCCCCCATTCGCCCCCGCCCGGGGCCCTTAAGCCCGCCTGTTTGGCCCCCTTTTAAGGGTGCCCGTTTGCCCTATAAGGGCCCGCCTGTGGCCCCCCCGATTTGGCCCGCCCGTTTCCCCCTTATAGCCCGCCGGGGCCCCTATAAGCCTTCCTGTGGGCCCCCCAATGCCTTTCCCCCGTGCCCCCATTTGCCTGCCCGTGGCCCCATAAAACCTACCTGTAGCCCCCATGTCAAAGAGTGGTTCCCCCGGGAGCCCCCCGTTTAAGGGCTTTTCGGGGGGGAACCGTGCCGGGCCAAACCCCCCGGGGTTTCCCGGGGGCCCCTTCCGGGCCCCGGTTTTGGCGGGGGGGCCCGGCCCGCCCCCCTTAAATCTCCGCGCTCCCGGGTTCCCCTTTACGTTTCTCCTGGGGGCCCGGGGCCGGGGGGGCGCGCATGCCCGGGCCTTAGGCGGCCGGGGCGCGCCGGGCCCCTCCCCGGATTTAGGGGGGGCTAAATTTCGCCCATTTTTTGGTTTTAAGGGGGCAGGTGGGCCCTATTTAAAAACCCCCTTTTTCCCCGGTCACCTTTGCCAAAATCTTTAGTGCGTTAGTGCCTTCAGAAAAAAGGGTTCTTCTGCCTTGTTTCCTGACTTCCTTTGTTTCCCCAAACCCTCTTCGCTCCGTTTTCTTGGCCAAAGAAAAACCCGGGGCCCCCTGCCCGGGGCCCCCTTGCCGTCCCCGGGCTTCGCCTAGTTCAGATTTTGTACCACGTATGCCTTGGCTGCCACCGGCAAACAAGTCACGCCGTGGGGCGACCTGGTGTTCTTTGCCCCAGCAAGTCCTTTTCCCCCCTTTTCGGGGGGCCCCTTTTGGGTTGAAAACCGGTTTTTTCTTTGATTCGGTTCCCCCCGGGGGGCTTTCCCCCATGCTTTCGGGTGGTCCGCGGGGCCCTTCCTGCATTCGTTTTCAGTAAGATCCGGCCCCTGGATCCCCCCAAGGTACCCCTGGGCCCCGTTTTAACCGGATCTCACGGCGATTTTTGGGTTTAGGCAGTCACTTCAACTAGCGCAAAAAAGCCCCCGCGCACGAACCAGTTGTCCCCCATGATGGCAGCAGCCCCCCTGGCAACAAACCCAAAAGCCCCCGGGGGGTCCTCCTCTGGGGGGACAAACCCCCGCCGGACCCCGGGGCCCTTTGGGCTGCTTTACCCCCTACCTGAAAGTTTGGGCCCGGGGGCTCCAAAAATGTGCAGGGGGAAATTTTTTTACCCCGTGGTCAGCACGTTGGGTTGATGGCTGGTAATTCCCCCCTGAAGGTTCAAAAAAGGCCTTCGGGTCAGGGCTGGTGTCCGGGGGGTGCTCTAGTTGGGGGTAACCCCCCTCTGGGGAAAGGGGACCCATCCAGGGGGGACGACAGACCTTTCAGGTTTTTTCCCCTCCCGAGGGTTGCCCGTGGGGCTTTTTAAGAGGCCGGCCCCACGGGGGATCCTCTGCAGGGGACCGCTTACGAATCTTCGCCAGGGTGGGCTCCTTTTGGGCGGCGACCTACCGCAGGGTTTGTTTTCGGACCCTTGGGGTTTAGAGCTAACCTGGAACGAGCCCCCACTAAAGTGCCAACTTTCAAAAAAAGGGGGTTGTTGGCAGATTTTAAAGGGCCGCCCCTTGCCCGGGTAGAGGGGATTCCCGTCCCCCCTTAAAAGGGGGCTGGTCCACCTAAACTACTCGGATCGATGTTCGCTTCGGACCCCGGGGCCAAGAGGGCTTCGCCGAGGAAAAGTGATCTCCGGGCCCCCCCCGCCGTTCCTCGGCCCCGGGGTCCGGTCTTTCCCAAAAACCCCAGCTTCCACTTCCGGGGGTCCCTTCCCGTGAAGAACCCAATTTCAGGGGGCCCGGGGACTTTTGTTCGGGTTGGGAACCCGGAGTGTCCCCCCGGTTTGGGCAGGGAATTGTGCCTTTACTGTTTTCCCCGCCCGGTCACTTTCGCAAATGGTTGGGCCCGGTTTTCGCCTCTGCGGCAGGGAAAAGGGGGCCCCCACCTTGGTTTATTCGGGGAGGGCGTCCCCTTTGGTGGGGAACACTTTCCCCTTCCCCCCCTTTACTATGGAGGTTTAGGTTCTCGGCGGGGGGCCGGGTCCTTTTTTTTTTTTGGGGGGGTTCCCCCCTTTCTGGGCTTTGGGTCACCCCGGGCTTTTTTTCCGCCCCCCTCATGTCCCAGTATCGCCTTCCCCGGGGAAACCCCTCCGGAGAAGCCCCCGGGGGAATCATCCCCTGGGGTGGGGAGCTTTTAGTGAGGCCAAATTTGGCTAACCAAGCCATTGTCCCTCCGCTATAGGGGGCTTTTACACCAAGGAGGAAAAAATCACCCCCTTGGGCCTCCCTTTTTGGTTTGTCCCCCCAGCGTTCCTTTTTGGGGTCTTCCGGGGGGCTGCAGGGTCCTTGCCCCGGGGCCCTTAACTGGGGAGGGGGGGAGGTTTTTCGCTGGGGATTTCCAAAAATTTCCCGGGTTTGCTGTCTCTCCCGTTCCGCGGCCAGTCCGGGCTACCCACCTTCATTCAGTCTTTCTGGCCCTGCCAGGTCTTCCCACCAGAATACGGGGACTACACGGACGTTCTTTTCGGAGAAACAGGCCGAATCTTCCTCTCTCGCCCCTATGACTGTCCCATTGACCTCCTTCCTGGGCCGTCCTCCTCGGGGCAGAGTTTAACGTTTGTCCAGACCAGAGGGACTCAGGCCAGGTCGGGACTATATCCGTGATGAGACTGCAAAAAGGTTTTATTCGCAAGTCCTCATTCACCGCCGGAGGGCCGGGTTTTTCTTCGTAAGAAGAAGGAGGTTTCTCTTCTCGTCCTTGCATCGACTACGGTGTCTGAACCAGATTACCGTGTGAAAAAACCGGTACCGTTGCACTAATTACGGAACTCTTTGGACCGTTCTACAGGGAGCAGTGTCTCCAAAATTGGACCTGCGCGGGGCATTACAATCTCTCGATTCCGTGAGGAGATGAGTGGAGACTGCGTTCAATTCCCGCGACGGCCATTTTGAGTATCTGGTAATGCCATTCGGGCTGTGCAAACTTGCCCCCGCGGTCTTTAGGAGTTCGTAAAACGACAGATCTTCGGGACCTGCATTACACCTGTGTCATGGTTTACTGGACGCATCTGGTTTTCTCCCTGACCTCCGGACCATCTTTCACAGGTACTCCTATTCCTGCAACGCTTCGCAGGCAACCGCCTGTACGCCAATTTTAGAGAAGTGTGTGTTCCACCAAACAGTCTGCCTTTCCTCGGTTAATCGTCTCGACGAGGTTTGAATGGATCCCACTAAGCTGTCTGCTATCCTGCAATGGCCACGGACTGTTGGACTACGAGCCATTCAACGTTTTTTGGGCTTTGCGAATTTATTATCGACAGTTTGATACCTCATTCTCTACTCTGGTGGCTCCTATTGTGGCCCTCACCAGGAAAAAGGCAGTCCCATGTGTTGGCCACCGGCGCGAAAGAGCCTTCTCAGATTTGAAAGGCGGCACTTTGCTTCCGCACCTATTTTGTCACGCCCTGACACTGGAGAAGCCTTTCTCTCTGGAGGTGGATGCCTCTTCTTATGGGGGCCGGAGCTCTCCTTACTCAAAAGGGTACCAACGGGAATAACTATCATGCGGCTTTTCTCCAAGACCTCTCGTCGGCGGAGAGGAACTATGCTATTTGGGGACGAGAATTACTCGCAATCGTTGGCCCCTAGAAGAGTGGCGGCATTTCTTCTGGAGGGAGCTCCGTCACCCCTTCGAGGTATATGACGGATCAACAAAAAATCTTCAGTATCCCAGTCGGCCCAGCGCCTCAATCCCCAGCAAAGCCGGTGGTCTCTTTTCTTTCTAGATTGACTTTGGATCCATTTTCGCCTGCTGAAAGAACATCAGGGCAGGATAGCTCTCTCTCGGATCTGACGTCACTGGAGAGGAGCGGCAGCCCAACACATAATACCCCGGATGGGTACTGATCCCAGCTGCACCGGTTCCTCCTTGGCAGATACCTCCCCCCATGGCACGACCTACGTCTCGGCCAACATGCGCAAGAGAATCCTGAATTGGGGGGACACTGCTCGTTGTTGGCAGGACATCCGGGGGCCCGGCAGATGTTCCAATTGATCTCTCGGTTTTACTGGTGGCCAGGGCTGGCTAATGATACTAAGGACTTCGTGGATGCCTGTGCTACTTGTGCCCGGATTTAGGTGCCCCCGCCTCGGCCCCTCCGGGCTGCTGCGGGACCCCTGCTACACCAAGTACTCCATGGTCCCATGTGGCGATGGATTGCATCACCGACCTTCCATCCTCTTCGTGGGTAAACACCGTTACATTACGGATTAGGTTTTCGAAGAGGGTCACACTTCGTCCCACTGCCTGGGTTACCTTCCGGCACCAGTCTTGCTCCCTGTTCTTTAGTCACATCTTCCGCCTGCACGGTCTGCCAGCACATCGTCTGTGATCAGTTGGGGTGCAGTTGTGTCCAAGTTCTGGCGCGCACTCTGCTCCAATTGCAGTGTGTAGTTCGACTTTTTTCATCCTACCATCCGCAATCTAACGGGCAGTAGAGAGGGTCAATCAGATTTCTGGGACAGTTACTTACATCATTTTGTTTTTGCTCGCCTGGATGTGATTGGGTCCGACCTCCTACCTGGCCGAATTCTCATAAACTCACTGGATTCTGGGGCTTCGAGGCGTTTCTCCCTTTTTTGTTGTTATATGGTCGGCTCCCTCCCCTCTCCCTCTGCCCTCCTCCTAGTGGTGCCCTCTGTAGATGCCTTGGTCCACGGACTTATCTGGCATCTGGAGGCAGACTCTCTGTCCCTGCAGGGTGCTGACATGCCCGTTATGGATGGCCCAGGCGGTACAGAAAGAGGAGACCAGCTCCTAATCTTTACCCGGAGACAAAGTCTGGCTGTTGTCCGCCAAATATGTCAGGTTGTGAAAATCCCAGCTACAGATGGGTCACGCTTTCCTGGGGCTTTGAAATCTGAGCCGATTTATCCAGTATCTTATAGCTCCGGTCCCACCCCACCATGCGGATCCCTAATTCTTTTCGTTCCCTCCTGAAGCCTGTCGTGTTGAACCGCTTCTCCAGAAAGTTGTCCTCCTCTCTTGAGTCTGTAGCCTCCAACATATTTGCGGTCAATGGTGGGAGATCTATGGCCTTTGAGTCGGTGTTAGGGGTAAACGTCAATTCTTAGGTTGAATTGGGAGGGGTTCGGTCCAGGTGGAGAGATCATCGGGAACTGTGGAAAAATCCTGGACCGGCGGTTCAATATTTGCGGGATTTCCTCCGAACCAGAAAGAGGAGGAGGCTTGGGGGGGGGGGAGGGTACTGCACGGAGTGTCCCGCAGGCCCTCGCCGGCTGCAGTGGGCGCACTCGTGCGGCCACCCGCGGGGTCCGGGCGGGACCCTGAGGTCCGCGGTGGGTCCAGCTGCCCGCTTAACCTTCCGCGCTCCCGCGTCCTCCCGTTCACCTGGCCGGCCGGAGTGCGCTTGCCCGCGCCTTAGGCGCGCGCGTTGCCGGCTCTCCAGGTTTAAAGGGGCAGTCAGCCCATTATGGTAAAGGCTGCAGGATGACCCTATTTAACCCCTTCCTTCCGGGGTCCACCTTTGCCGGTATCTTTAGTGCGTTTACTGCCTTCTGAGAAAGCTTCTTCTTGCTTGTTTCTGACTTTCCGTGTACCGAAAAACCGTCTTCGCTCCAGTTGTCTTTGACCCACGAACCGTTGACGCCTGCCCGACCTCTTGCCTGTCCTCGAAACTTCGCCTAGTCTCACGATTTTTTGTACCACGTAACTTGCTGGCGCCACCGCAAGCAAGTCACGCCAGGGGGCGACCTGGTAGTTCTCCGCCGCTGCAAGTCCAGCCGCTTTGCGGCGGGCTTGGTGAAACCAGGTTCTACTTAGATACCGACCCCTGGTACGGCTTACACCATCGCTAGCGGTGGTCCAGCGGATCCACTACCTGCATTCGTTACACATATCATGTGACCCAGCAGTGATGACATCACGGCCTTTCCCCACTCTAGTCAAAGAAAGGCCTGTTTATGTAGGTCTTTGGTTCAAATCCCTGCAGGAACCTAACCTGTGGATTTTGACTTATTACTAACTAGTCCAAAGGACAGTGTAACGGATATGTTAGTGGATCCTCTGGACCACCCAAGCGATGGTGTAAGCCACGCAAGGAGACGGAGTCTAAGTAGCCAGGCCCGCCGCAAAGTCGGGGGATGGACTTGCTGCGGCGGTTTACTCCCAGGTCGCTACCCCTGACGTGACTTGCTTGCGGTGGCAGCCGAGGTGTTGAGCGGTTACAAAATCGTGAGCAGGCTGTAGTCGGGGAAGCAGAAAGGGCAGTGCAGCGGCAGTGGTTCGTAGTCCGGGGGGATAGGCGGAAGGTCAGGACAGGCAGCAATGGTTCGTGGTAAGGGGACGGAGCGAAAGGTACGGTACACAGTAGAAGAATAAGACAATCGGGAAGGCTTCTTATAGGCACAGGGCACTATCGTGTCGGCAAGGCAGTAGGGACGGGGCAGGACTTATATAGGGTCATGCTTGGTGAAACCCAATCACCGGGCGCACTGTCCCTTTAAATTGTGTTAGTAGAGCGCACGCGCCCGCTAGCGGGCTGAACGCGCGTCGTCCGGCAGCAGAGACACACGCCCGAAGCACAGCAGGACGTGCGCGGGAGGTAGTGAGAGGGGTTTGCGAGCACGCCTGCAGTGAGGGTCGGGATGCGGTCGTGCTCACAGCCGGAGGAGGCAGCTGGGGTGCGGGTGTGCCTGGCACTGACAAGGGGGTACAGGGAACCCCGTGACGTACCCCCCCCCTTTGGCCTCCCCCTCTTTCTAGTTTGCAGAAAACTCTTCAGTGGAAGGGACGGTCCAGGATGTTCTCCCTGGCTCAACGATCTTCTTCTGGCCCAAACCCTCAGTCGTCCAGAAAAATCGTTTTCTCCCCTAACCGTCTTCATGGCCAAGATCTCCTTATCGAAAAAAAAACATTGGTGGAGTCAGCAACGGGAGGATGGAGGGTTACAGCCTTGAGCACCGATTAAGGAGATGACCGGTTTAAGCAGGAGACATGGAGGGAGTTTGGGATGCGATAGTGGGAGGGAGCCGGAGTAGTAGGCCACAGGATTGAAGGGCCGCTCAGGACTTCAACGGACCTAGGAAATCGGGGACCAAGCTTATGGTAGAATTTTGAGGCGGGACATACCGGGAAAGACAACCACACCTTATCTCCCGGGGCAAAGGACTGAGGAGGTCTCCTTTTTTGTCTGCCTGAAACCACTCTTCCCATGCGGGCAGAGGGCCTGGAGCAGCGATTGACGTGTCTTTGTCCCATAGCGGAAAATCGCGGACAAGACTGTCTACCGCAAGTACATCGGAGGAGGCGGAGGGCAGCGGAAGGGGTGAACGGGGGCCAAACAGGCCAAAGACCACGAAAAAAGGAGATGCCCTGGCAGAATCAGACTCCAGAGAATTATAAGAAAATTGGCCATGGCAAACCAGACTTGACCAGTGTCGGTCGAGCAGACACGAAATGGCGGAGATTCACCCTCTCCACTTGGCCATTACGACTGTTGGGTGGTATATGCCGAGGGAAAAGTCCAGTTTGACTTGTAATTGCGCGCAGAGACCCCCCCGCCATAACTTGAGACAAACTGGACTCCCCGGTCAGATACGATATGCTGTGGAAGTCCATGCAGCCGGAAAATGTTGAAGAAATTTAAATTGGTAGCCGTTGGAGCGGAAGGGAGGGCGGGCAGTGGAAAAAGTGTGCCATCTTGGAGAATCAGTCGGTGACCCCAATAACCGTATTTACGGAGCCGAGGAGGTTAAGTTGGTGATAATGTCATAGCGATGGGCATCCACGGGCTGATAGGAACTGGCTGAGGTTGTAACAGCCCCGCCGGGCTTGAGTCGAGGGACTTTTTTATATACGATGCCACAGGGTGCTCAGGTTCCACAAATTCTATTACATCCTTGGCTAACTCCGGCCACCAATAAAATCGGGCAATCAGGGAATGAGACTTTCGAACCCCTGGGTGACCAGCTATGTGAGAAGAATGACCCCAGTTAAGCACCTTTTTTCGGAGCGCAGGGCGCATGTACGTCTTGCCCGGGGGTACACGTTGAAGGTTTACAGGAGCCGTGGATATTAGACATTCAGGGGGTGCAATGTGCCGGGGAGTGTCCTCCTCTTCACCACTAACATCGGAGGCACAGGAAAGGGCGTCGGCTTGATATTCTTTTCCGCCGGTCGGAAATGTATAACAAAATTAAAAACGAACAGAGAAGAAAACAGTAACCACTGGCTTGGCGTGGGTTCAGACGTTGCGCTGTTTGGCGGTTGAGGAGGATTCTTAGGTAGTTAAAAATGTTTACGGGATGCCGTGCCCCATCAGGAGTGGTGGGCCATTCTTCTAAAGAAGCTTGATGGCACGAGGCATCCGGTCTCGATGGTATAATTTCTCTCAGGGTCTGAGAAGTCTTGGAAAAAAAAACTTCAGGTCCGAGTTTTCCTTTGCCAATAGGGCGCCTTTTGGGTGAGAACTGCTCCAGCACCACAGATGAGGCCATCAACCTCCAGGAAAGAAAATGGGTTCTCTTGTATCAGGCCGGGATTAGAACAGGTTGCTGAGGTGAAGGCGGCTTTTAACTTGGAAAAAAAAGATTCTTCGGCGCTGGGGGCCCACAATTTCGGGTTGGATGCTTTTGGTTTAAGAGCCACAATCTGCGCCACCAACGTCGAGAAATGTGGGATGATGCCTGTAAATAGTTGGCGAATCCCTAGAGGCATTGTATGGCCCGGAGGACCAGGGGTCGTATGGCCACTGGAGGACGGCAGGACAGTTCAGCGGGGTCCATCTGCAGACCCGTGTCCGAGATTAGGTACCGAGGAACGGGAGGCTGGTCCAGTGGAACTGGCACTTCTCCAGTTGCATAGAGGTGGTTTCTCCACGCAAGGCGTTTCAGGACCACCTGGAGCATTGGACTGGTGGACCTCCAGATTAGGTGAGAAAACCAGGATGTCGTCCAAGTAGACCACTACGCATACTACAGGGAGATCCTGAAAAATGTCATTACAAACTCCTGGAAGGGACTGCTGGAGGTTGTGCATAGGCGAAAGGCATCACTAGTACTCGAAATCCCTTCACGGGTATTGAAGGCGGTCTTTCCATCAGTCACTTCTCGGATCCGAATGAGGTTGTAAGCCCCACGCAGTCCAGCTTGGGAAAAGGGGCCTTTGCTCCCCCGGAGGGCAGTCAAATTGTTCGGTTAAACATGGCAAAAGGATACCGTTTTTAAAAAGGGGACCTTGTTTAGGCCGGGTAAGTTTTGGTTTCACCGGTCGCAGGGGCCCTTTTTCCCCCTTCTTTTCCCCAAAGAAAAACCCCGGGGGGGGGGGCCGCCCCCGCGGGGGAAATTAAACTTAAGGATGAAAACCTTTCTGAAGGTTTTTCCCTTTTAAAGTAGGCCGAATAGCCTAGTCTCAGGATTTGAGACGGGGGGAACCCCCACCGGGGGGACTATTTCCCCGGCAGCAGGGTCAATAGGGCAAACGTTTGGGGGCGATTTTGGGGGGAAAGTCTCCGCTTGCTTCTCAGGAAAATTTTTGAAATCTTTTGATAGGCTTGCGGCCCCGAAACTGAAAAGCGGGTTGGGAGTGAAAGAGGAGGGAAAAGGGGGGCACCCGGCGAGGTTGGGCCCTAGACCGGGGAATTCGTCTCGACCCCCCAAAGAAACCCCCCCTCCCTTTCCCGTGGATAGGGGCTTGGGGCTGCAAAAAAAAGGAAACCCCAGGAGGGGCAGGCCCAAAAGAAAAGGGGGGTTTCGAAGAATGGATTTTCTCTTTGTGTTAAAAACTCCCACTTGTTTGGACCACTGGTTTTTGTTGGGAAAAAGGATGGGGGCGTTCAGAAATCACCGGGACAGACCGGGGTACCAAAGGGGGGGCAAAACGGCCAACCCAGAGGGCGAAATTGGCCACCAACGCAGCTCCATAAAAGTCCCGGGGGATCCGGAATCCAAGAAGGCAGCCACTTAAAAGAAAACCCGGAATTGGTTGTAGCAGAACTGGCAGCCAAAAACCGAGGAAGGGATTGTTACACCTTGGGCCCTATCCCTAAGCCTATGCTGTGTTTCCCGGACAATTTCGGGGCAGGAGCCCGGGCCCAAAAACCCCCCAGGGGGTGTTTAGGGTTGCCGCAAAAGAGGCAAAACGTTCACCCTCACGTGTCAGTCCCAAATTTTTGCGGGGAAATTTATGGGGGTTGTCCCTTGATGGGTTTTTTCCCTGACTGGCTGAGAAGACCGGAAAGGGGGGGCCGAAGAAAAAACCGGTGCAAGGGCAAATAAAAAAACTTGGTTTTGGGTTGGGTTTCCCCTCTTGGCGGAAACTTCACGTCTCTCTTTAAAACGGGTTTTTAAACCTTTTGCCGGGGGATGAGCTCGATTTAAAGGAAAAATGGGGGTTCCCCGGCGGAGGGGGCATCCTTAATCTGGCTGGAAAAGGGGCCCCCTTTAAAGGTGGCGCACAAAAGCCAATTTCCAAGCCAGCTCCGAAGCAATTTTGCGGGGAAATTGGGACAGCTTTTTACCAAATTTGGGGGTTCCCTTGCTGGAGATTTTGCAATGCGGTCTCAGCGATGAAGCGGGGGGCAGGCCCCCTCGTTGACCAGCGGGAATTTTCCCGCAGAAACGTTTACAAGATCAGCAGTGCCGGGGCACCTCGGTCCCAGAAAGGGGGGGTCGCCCGGCCAGGGGGTTTCCCCCGGGGAGGGGACTGACCCGAAGGGACCTTGGACCTTTCGGACGGGAATTGTTCCCCGCCACAGTTTCCCTGGGGGGGAACACTAGTTAGTGGGCGAGGGGCCCCGCCCGGCCGGCGCAAAAGACCCATGCCCGAAAACACCCGCAGGGGGCGCGGCAGGGTAAATGGGAAAAGGGGGGGGGGTGCAGAAAGCCTCAGCCCGGGGGGGGGGGTGCGGCGCGGGTCCCCACGGGGGGAAGCAGCGGGGTTTCGAGTGGGGCCTCGACCCGACACGGGGGGGCGCAGGGGCAGCCGTACAGACAGGAGTTGAACGACAGCACCGGGGGTTTTAACACTCGCACTACCTGAGGGAAAAGAGGTTTATGTCCCAAGCATGTGTGAAAAAAAGGGCTGAAAACTTTAAAAGCCCCGGGCGTATCCCCCGGAGATGAGCCCGTAAAAAAATTTGGGTCACTAAAAAGGGGCAGCTAAAAAAAAAATGGGGCAGAAAATTTTTTAAAAAAGGGAAAATGGTTGAAAATTTTTATTATTTAATTTTTCCCAAAAAAATTTCCCCATCAATTTTACTTTTTGGCCCCCCAAAACCCCTTTTAAATTTTTCGGAAATTTTAAAGGGGGGTTTTTTCACTACAGAGATTGTTTTTTATGTTTAAAAAAACTTGCAAAAAAAAAGTTTACTTTGGGAATATATTTCCATTTAAAAAGTGTTTCCCACCTTTTTTCCCAGATTTTAAACCCCCTTGAAAGGGCTGCATCAGCTCCTCAGGGCGCTAAAAATACAGACCCGTTTTTATCCCCTTTTGTAGGCTCCAGCACTGGTTGCTGTAGCTACAAACCTTTGGGTTTTACTGCAAACTAGTAAAGACCTAAACACACACCAGAAATTCCCAAAATGAAACCAAATAAACAGGAAGGGGGTAAAATTGAACAATTATGAGGGGCAACCCCCATAAATTGAGGGGTTTTGATTTTGGGGTTTTAGAAGGGGTTTTGTATTGTAAATGAATTTTTTATTTGTATCTGTGGGGTCCCCTTATTGTAACATTCCCCCCAAAGGAAATTTTTATGATAAATTTACAATGGGGGTTTTAAATGCAAAATCGTTTTGGGAATTTTTATGTAATCCTTTGACCAGCCGTTTTGAGGGGGCTTTCGGGTGTGTGAGATTTGTGCACACTGAAAATTTGGGAAACCCGGTCCTGGGTCTAAATAGCAATTTCAATACTGAAATCTATTGCCAACTTGGAAGCGATCTGCTGCTCACGAGCAAGCCCCTCAAAGGGGTAGATGCTGGGAATTGTTTGGGAGCATTGGGGGTGAAAGGGGCATAAACACTAGCCCGGGTAACAAAAAAAAGGGGGGAGGGGAAAAATGTCCCGGGGGCTGCCCCGATCTGTAACACCCCCAAAAATTTTCAAAAATTGGGGACCCGGGGGGTGGGTTTGCTCAGAAAAAAGCATTCCCGCCGAAAAACACACCCTGTCCCTTTCCAATAAGGTGGGGGAAAAAAGGGGTTTAAGGGCAGGTTAACAGGGTCGAAATTTTGGGGGTCCTTTTTACGGAACGGACAAGGGGAATCTGTCACAAAAACCGGGGGGTTTTTAAACAGTATGTTTTTTGACGGGGCCCGACATATCATTTGGAAATTTGGTTTACAGATTTCTGGGGGGGGCTGGGGGAGAACCAGCTTCATGGTGCACATCGGGGACCAAAGACAAATTGAGGTAGGGTGGTGTGTCCTTAAAAAAAAAATTTCAGAGACTTTTGGCCCAAAAAACTCAAGGCAAAGACCTCCCAAGGGGAGGTTTTCAGGGGCCCAGTCAGGGGGCCCCTGAAAAGGAAATTTCAATTTTGGGGATGATACTGGTTTCCCAACCAAATGCCCTGCCTTTTGAGGTGCCCGCTCCCTTTAAAAGGGCGGCCCCAACCAAAACTTTTTAAACTACACTAATTTAAGTGCAGAACCCCCCAAGACACAGGGCAAAAAGAAAACAGAACACAATAAAGAGGGGTCAAAACTAGCCAGGTCTTTCCGGGCGGGCGCAGAAATTTCAAAATTTACTGAAGAGAGAGAAGTCAGTTTGCAAAGCAGGGTCAGAAAACCCGGGCGGGCACAGCATACAAAATCACTAAAAAGAGAGGGAAGTCAGTAGCACAGCAGGGTCAGATACCAGAAAGTAATACAGAAGGAAACACTAGCAATATGAAAAATGACCTCTATAGCAAGCAAAGATGGAAGAGAAATGATCCTTTAAATAGGGAACCAAAGAAGGCAGAATAGAGGCCATAGGTGACAAAAAGACCGATAGACAGAGATACATCAAAAGGAGAAAACATTATCAAGTGCTGGAGGATTCCTGGCCAGGGCGTTGGCCAGAAATCAATCAAGCAAACAGTGAGGAGAACACAGTTCACACTAGTGAATACAATTCCAAGCATCATGTAAGAAACCAGGGTTTCCGTTGCAACGGCCGCGGCCGGCGACCAGAGCCCAAAGCTGAGGCTCTGTCAGGCATGATCATGACAGTACCCCCCTTTAGGAAGGGCCACCGGACCCTCAACAGACCCCCTTGGTTTAGTGTGATGGGCAGGGCCGGGACGACGGGTAGGCCAAGGTAGGCGACCGCCTAGGGCGCCTACCTCTGCCTATCCCTAAGGGGCGCAGGCAGGGCCCCGACCCTCGCGGGCTCCAGGCCGCTGCCATGGGCCTGAAGCACCGGCGGTCTCTGTGACCGCTTCTGTGGAGCAGAGAGCGAGCGCTCCCTGCTCCGCAGACAGTGTCGGACCCACTCACCGGAGGATCGCTGGATCCTCCGGTGAGCCGCAGGGCCAACACACCGTGGCTGCCGGGTCCTCATAGCGCTGAGGACCCGCCGCGGCTCTGTGCGGCGCTCAGCTGGCAGCGTCGCGATGAAGTGATGTCATCGCGACGCTGCCTCTCCTCGGGCGCATAGCGCGTCACAGGCCGTGCGCCCGAGGAGCTGCCGGAGGAGCGTCCGGCGCTGGAGGCGGGGCCCGAAGAGGAGCGCGCGCATTTTTCCGGGGCAGCAGGTTAAGTATGAATGTTGTTGTTTTTTACCTGCCTGTAGCCCCTATAAGCCCGCCTGTGGCCCCCCTACGCCTGCGTGTAGCGCCCATCAGCCGGCCTGGAGCCCCGATATGCCTGCCTGTGGCCCTATAAGCCTGCCTGTAGCCCCTATATGACTGCCTGTAGCCCCTATAAGCCTGCCTGTAGCCCCTATATATACATGCCTGTAGCCCCTATAATGCCTGCCTGTAGCCCCTATATGCCTGCCTGTAGCCCCTAAATGCCTGCCTGTGGCCCCAATACTGCCTGCCCTGTACGCCTGAACCTGGCCTGTGCCTCCTATATTAACTGCCTGTGGCCCCCATACGCCTGCCTGTGGCCCTCATAGCCTGCCTGAATCCCTATAGCCTGCCTGTGGCCCTATAAGCCTGCCTGTGGCCCCCTATAAGCCTGCCTGTAGGCCCCATATGCCTGCCTGTAGGCCCTATAAGCCTGCCTGTGGCCCCATATGCCTGCTGTAGGCCCTATAAGCCTGCCTGTGCCCTATAAGCCTGCCTGTGGCCCCCATAGCACTGCCTGTTGCCCCTATAACCTCGCATGTAGCCCCTATAAGCCTGCCTGTGGCCCACCCATACCCAAACTGCCTGTGGCCCCCATACGCCTGCCTGTGGCCCCAATAAGCCTGCCTGTGGCCCCATAAGCCTGCCTGTAGCCCCTATAAGCCTGCCTGTAGCCCCTATAAGCCTGCCTGTGGCCCCTATAAGCCTGCCTGTGGCCCCATACGCCTGTGGCCCCTATAAGCCTGCCTGTAGCCCCTATAAGCCTGCCTGTGGCCTATAAGCCTGCCTGTGGACCCTATATAACTGCCTGTGGCCCCATACGCCTGCCTGTAGCCCTATAAGCCTGCCTGTAGCCTCTATAAGCCTGCCTGTGGCCCCCATAAGCTGCCTGTGGCCCCCATAATGCCTGCCTGTAGCCCCTATAAGCCTGCCTGTGGCCCCTATAAGCCTGCCTGTGGCCCCCATATGCCTGCCTGTAGGCCCTATAAGCCTGCCTGTAGCCCCTAGCTATATACATGCCTGAGCCCCTATAGCTATATACCTGCCTGTGTGCCCTATATACCTGCCTGAGCCCCTATAGCTATATAACCTGCCTGAGAGTGACCCTATGTCTATATACCTGCCTGAGAGTGACCCTATATCTATATACCTGTCTAACTGAGGGGACTTATATACCTATAATTAAGGAGTTGCTGGAAATGTGAGGATTCTAAGATATTTGTGTCCAAATCTGCAGGGACGAATATTGGCCGGGAGCAATCAGCATGAAGGTGTGGACCGGATGGAGAAGAAAAGGGAAAGTGAACGACGCTGATCAGAAAAGACGTCTCCTGTGAGTCACTAAATGTAACTGCAGTGTAATCACTTAGATTTCTGCAGAGCGTCTACATACAACTAGTATCTACCACTATATGGCCCCTGTATGGTGGTGGTATATGTAATCAGAGCCTGTGTACAGCTGATAGTCACATGTTGGGGTCGTGTTTGGTCAGGGTCTGGCAGGATTATTTGATCCTTAAGTAGTAATAGTTTAGGGTCTTGGTTTTGTAGGAGTATTTTTAGTAACGATCATTCGTCTGGCAGATTTTCTCCATGTATCGGTGGATTATTCGGTGACTGTTATTTAGGGGTATTACACTGTCATACGGAGGGGAGCGATTTTGAAAAAGCAAATTTGTCAGGGCTGATTTCCATTGTGCAGTGACTGCTGAGGAGATGGACGGGAGCTATGTGGGATACGCAGAAAATTAGTGACAGGACCTGGCGCAGGGGTGAGAGGAATTGGGGTGGGGGGGGGCATTTTTTGGGGGAGCGAGGGGGGGGGGGGCCCATTGGCTGTACTCGCCTAGGGCACTAAAATGCCTTGTCCCGGCCCTGGTGATGGGCTTGACCAATTTTTCCCTTTTTAGGCTTGGGAACACAATTTGCTAGAGGGTCTTGAAGACGGAGGTATTTTGGTCTGGCTCTGCGTTTTTTATTGATTTGTTTTAGTTGAGCGTTTTTAAAGGGCTTATGCTCCCACCCAGACTGTGCCCCATCGATAAAACGATGGATTTAAAATTTTGGGGTTTTCCCAAAACCTTTGCGGTAGGTAAATGGAAAGGGAAACCTCCTCATAAAAAGGGAACAGCCTTTGCGGACAGAACTTGTGAAATCATTTGTCGGGGAAAAACACTTCCAAGAAAAAAAATTTTCAGGTTCCCTTTAAAATTTTAAAAAGCAAGATTTTTTTGCTTCGGGGCAGGGAAAAATTAAAACTTTTTCCCCCAGTGTGAGGTCCCCTTTTTACAATCATAAGGTGGTGCGGGGGGGAGATTACGGGAACATCTCTATCTAAAAACGTTTTAAATTTTTCATTCAGAAAAAATGTATTAATTTTCCCACACAGCGGGGTTCAAAAAGTTTCAAATTTAAACCACATGAGTCACCCCATTTGATCAGGGTCAGTAATTCTCCATTTAAACACAGGATTTTGGAGGCGGGCCAGGGCAAAACCAAAATAATATCCGCCCGCAAGTTCCTCCATGAAAAAAACCAAAAGTTTTTTTCCGTAAACGAATCCCCAAAATTCAAATTATCTCACGTTTCGAAATTTGATTTCCCCTGAAAATTTGGGAGGGTTTGAATTTTACTCCCGAAACCCAAAAAGGGGAAATCCCAAAGGAAGTGTTCCAAACCCAGGGCCTGGACAACAGGGGAAAACTAATTAAAAATGCAGCACGCCCAAGTCCCAATTTATAGCTTTACAAGCAAAATTCTTTTTAATTTGGAAACCCCGATTTCAGGCAAAAAAAAACTTATTTCCCGAGTTAGGAGGTACCTGTATAAACCCCCTTACTTCCTGGAAATTTCTCTGGCGTTCGCCGTTTCCTTGAGGGGGGACTTTGGCCTTGTCCCGGGCAGTTTATCAGGGGAAAAGGGGCGGGGTTTTTGCAATAAAACACAAGGCATTTTCCCCCCGATGTCTTTTTCCTGGTGGGAGCAGATGTAAAACCCCCAAAACCCCGGGTTCTTCTTCAGGGGATGGTGATGGGATAGGGAAAAGGGGGAAAATTTTTAGAGAATGTTGCAAAAGGGTTTTACACAAAAAAATTTACGAATTGAAAAGTCACCCCCCTTTTTTTCTCTGGCCCTCTTTTCCCTCAGTCTTCTTTTCAATGGTCACGTTTGAGTCATTAAAAATCCCCTTTAGGGGGCTCCGGGGGTTTGGTGGCGGGCCATGGGATTTTACCGCATAGAAAAACCCCTTTTTGAAAAGGGGTTTTTTTGGGTTTAATTCCCGACCCCCCGGGGCATAGTACACCCATTGGGGAAATAGAACAATTTTTCTTCCCCCCAGCGGCGGGGCCCCGTGGGTTTAATTTGCAAAGTGAGTTTTGCCCAACCCCCCCGGTTGGATTATCGAAAAAAGGGCCCAAAACCCCGGGAAAAAAACTGTCAATTGGGAAATCCACTCCCGGGGGTTCCAAGGGGGGATTAAACTAGTGCCCAATCCTGAGGGGGGCCCTGGATTGAGGAAAACCCAAAAACCCGCTATTTTTTTGCCTCAGGGGAAAAAGTATTTTAAAGCAAAAAAAAAACAGGGGGCAGGTTTACCCTGAAATTTTGGAACCTGTCTGGGTTTCCAAAAAAGCACCCGTTTAGAAGAAATTTTTTAGACTTTTTAACGGATGTGGGTTTTCAAAAAACGCGGGGCCTTTTTTGGGAACAACGGGACGGAGCGCCCAAGCCAGGCCCGGGGTTTTTATGGCTAAACAAACGCTGCAAAGTTTTGATTTATAAGCCCCGGGCTTTCCCCTGGAAAGGGGGGTTTTTCAACTCCTCAAGGGGGTCAGTGACCGAAAAAAGTGGGGTACTATGTTGCCCCCGCCGGGAGGGTTGACGGGGGTATGGGCCTGTTTAAAAAATTCCCGGGGGCCCCAGTCAGGGGCCACAAAACGGGACACAAACAGAGTGGGGCCCCTGATTTTTGGCCCCAAAAACCTTTTCCCCCTTGCCTTTTGGGGGTTTCCCCGGGCCTCCTTAAAAATTTAACTGCAAATTCTATTTTAACAGAGGTTTAAAACCAAAAAATTTTTTTTTTTTTTAAAACCCCACGGGGGCAAATTAAAATCCCTTTTAAAAAACATAACTTTTATAGGATTTCCCAAAAAATTTTTAACAATCAAAGACCCCAAATGGATTACCCAACATACCTAATGATAGCATATGTTTTAACTATCCGTCAGTGGAGTATTCGCCCCGATAAAGGAGGGGTTTCCCGTTTTATGGCGGGGACAATATCACTATAAAACGTGTAAAAAACACCTTACACCCAAAGCTACCCGACTTTTTTCCCCGTACTTTTTTTAGGGTTCATCAGGGGATTAAAAAAAACTCTCGCTGTGGAATAAGAGTAGGGTTTTAATATACAACGCTTTAAAAAAACCCCCTTTTTCAATAAAAAATACCCCCCCCTATTCAAAATTCAATAGGGAGACTGATACTTAGCTTGGGTTTTGTCGGGTAAAAGAATGTTCCCCCCCCCCGCGGGGTTTCCTTTTTGGGTTATGCTGGCACCCGGGATAAGAGGGAACAGAGCAAAATCTCTCTGCTTCCCTTAAAGGCCCCCAAAGGGCCCCCCCAAAATGTAAAACAAACAAGCCCCTAACATTTCCGAATTGGAAATTTTTTTTACTTTTTCCCCTTTTGGGGGGGGTTTCCCTTTTTGAAGGTTGTTTTTCCCCCGGGTTTTTCCCGGGATATTAGACTGCGCATGCCCGGGGAAGAGGAAAAAGCATGCCCATTTTGGTTAGTGCCGCCGGGAAGGGGAAAAGGGTATGTCTAAAAACCCGGCCCAAAGCCCAAATGGGGCCCCGGCGTTCTAAAAAACTTCAAAAGGCCCCATGCGGGAAAAAAGTTAAAGGGCCCCCTTCGGGGTAGTGTCCCCCGGGATCTTCACTTTTACATTTTAAAAACACGGGCTGGGACCTCTTGCGTGGAGCTCAAAATACTGCCTGCCCCCCAAAAATAACCGCCAAAACCCCAAGCACCAGATCACCCTTTGGCGAGTGAACCCCTTTCCCCGGACGCCCCCCCATATACTCACATGTAAATTGATTGGGAAAGCAAATTGTAAAGGAGCTCGCCTTTATTTTCTAAAAATTTCCCCCAAGGGGCAATTACTATACAACCGACCCCTGGGTTTAATAAGGGCTTAAAACATGGGGCCCAAAGATTTCGGGGTCCCGCATTCACTGCCCTTCAGTGACTTGAATTTGCAGTTTTTTCAAATTTTAAATGGCCATTTTTTTTAAGGGGCCCCTTTGTGGATAAAGAAAATGGCGAACTGGGGCCAAGAGCGGGGGTTTTTCAGACGTTGGGGTTGGAGCCCAGATAAAAGGTGACCCTTTCGGATTTAAGAGGGGTTTATTCAAACAACTATATTTGCTTACCGACCCAAAATATTAATCTTGGGGGAAGCACAAACATTAGAGCTTTAATATTGAATCACGAAATTATCCCTGGGTGGCCCCCCTTTTAAAATCTACATAAACATTCCCATTAGTTCACAGTCTAAACCCCCCTGTTGGCGGATTTGGGGAAAACAGAATATGGGTTAGCTCTGTACAAACTTATGAAAATCTTATTAAAGGAGGAAAAAAAAAACCAGAAATTATTTCCCAAACCACTTAAATAAATTGATAGAACAAAAATCAAAATTTAGGGGGGAAACCCCAAATTTACTAGGAGGAAAAAGAGCCTAAAATTTTTTCTATAAAAAAATTATCTCAGCCCTAAAGGTAAAAAAGGAAAGAAAAACAATATTTTAAGGGGAAAACCTTCAAGATTTTAAGGAAGGGGGGGGCTTTTTTAATTTTTCAAAAATTCAAACCCCACTACCCCCAAAAGAAGTTTGCCCATTTTAACGCAGAATTTTTCAGATAAAAATTTCCCACAAAAAAATACAAGATCTGGGGGAAGAAAAAGGGGGGGGACTAGAACTAGAAAAGGGGGTCCACGCCAAATTCGGGAGGAAGGGGGATACATATGGATTTTTAAATGCCTCCCTCACCCTCTTGGCAACCCCAAAAAACCCCCCCCTTTTTTTAAGAGGGCGGAGGGGCCCCCGCGTCCGGCCTGAGACCCTTTCAGAAAAAAATAAATATCAGATCAACCACAGAAAATTAACCTAACAGACAGGAAACCCTGAGAAAAAAAAGAACAAACAGTTTTTTTCCCCCCTAAAGGGGGGGCCTAAATTTTTTTGCCCACCACCAAGTTTATGTTTTTCGGGGGACAAAAAGTTTTAAAATCAAATTTGGCTAAAGTAAAGGTGGCTTTAAATTTTTTAAAACCCAAGTTTGATTTTGGGAATTGCCAGAAACCGGGGGTTTTTTACGAAACGGGAAACTAGAATTTTTAAAAGTTTTTTTGGTGTCCCTTTTGGGGAGGAAGAAATAAAGAGAGGGACAAACAAAATTTAAAACTAAAAAAAGTAGGAGAATCCCCCCAGTCAGCCGGATACAGGGGGAAATTTTGATTTATTTTTTGAAAATTTAGTCCCCAAAAAACCCCCCTGATCTGGGTGAACAGGGGTTTAAACCATTCCATAATAACTCAGTAAGAGGGAATTGAACATTGTAGCACTGGAACGGGGAAAAGTCTAAAATATCAAAACCCTCCGATAAGGGGGGAAATTTATATTATATTAAATCATGACAATGAAATAAAAAAAAATGTTAACGATCTTCTAAAGGAAAAAAAGGCTTTATGATATTTTCCCCCTTTGGGCCCCAACAAAAACCCTTTTTTAAAGGAAAACTAGAAAGGAAATTTTTGTGGGGGGGCCTTTAGGGGAAGGCCCCGGGTTTAACAAACCAAATTTTAAAATTTTCTTTATGCCCTCAAAACCCCCAAAATTTCCTTTACATTCTCCCGTTTCCCTAATACCTTTAAGGGGGTTTTTTACCCCCCTAAAAGGCAAAACCAATAGTCTGGGGTTTGTAGGTTCAATAACGAAAAAATGGGGGGGGACTTTTAATAGATAACATTTTGCAGGATTTTGGGAAACCCACATTGAAATCTTACTTTAAGAGAAATTTTTGTTTCTTTTCGTAGATTGGAGGGGATTATTTTTAAAACAAGAAAAGTACTATTGGGCTCTATAAAATTAAAAAAAGCTTTATATATTTAAAAACCCAACATGAAAACGGAAATTCGGGCGGAAAGAAATTTTTTTGGTTACAAAAAAGTATAAAATTTCCCAAAGGCTAAATAATGTTTTTTGTCAAAAAAATTACTTTTTTTGGGAAAAGGGCCCTTTAATTTTTGTCTTTTGAAACAAGACCTTCCCCCCCAAGCTAAGGGGCCCCGCAATGGGGGGGCCCTTGCGCCCCGCATAGGAAAAATCTTTTCCCTGGGTGGGGGGAAAGGCCCCTTGGTATTCAACCGGGGGTGTTTAATTGCCCCCCCAGTTTTTTATTCGGGGGGAAGGTACTTTGATGACATAAATCATCCTATGGGAAGGCAAAAGGGTTGTAAATTTAAAGGGAGTTTTTTGAAACCAACTTAACAAAAAAAAAAAACCCGGTATGCATTTCAAATTTTTGAAATGAAAGGAGAGATTTTTTTACCCTTTTTTTGGGATTTTCCTCTTCTTTAAAGTTTTCAAATGGTAATATCCATACAGATATTATAAAGGAAACCCTTTACAGAAAACTAACAGCCTTTTTAAAATGGGAAAAAGTTACCATCCATTGCCCTGTAGGAGGGGAATACCAAAGGGCCAATTTTGAGGTTAAGGGGAAAATTGCCCCCAAAGAGATGGGACTTTAGGGACAGTCAGGAAATTTTGAGAGAGAGTTTTTCCTTAACGAGGAAAATCCCTAAAGAGCCCTTGAACCCTTTTTTCAGGCTTGCAAAAAAAAACAGAATGGGCAACTTTGCTAAAGGAAAAAACCCAAGAAAAAAAAAGACAACAATAAGGCACGGTAAATTTAAAAATTTTTTGACGACAAAAATTTTTTAAAAGTGTGTAATACCCTTTTAAAAAAAAGACTGGGGAAATTTTAAATTTTTTGGTCAGGACAAAAAGGAAACCCTTCCTTAAAACCCCTTTTGAAAAAACCTTTTCGGGGGGGTAGATTATAAAGGAAAGACTGTTCCATAGTCTTTTAAACATAAACCCCCCCTTTCTAAAGGCACTCTAAAAGGGGAGACCGTTTGGTTAATTTTTAAAAATGTGGGCAGGGGATTTTGAAACTCCCATATAAAATTCAAACAAAACCCCCCTTCAAAATTTGCCTCTAAGGGAAAACAATTTTTTTTTCGGGGGATTTTGCCAACTGTAGGACAAAAGGGAGTAGTTTTCCCATATTTATATCCCCCCTCCCAACTTAACTAATTGGAAAAAAAAGGAAAAACCATTAAAAAAGGGGGGTGGAAAAAACACCTGGGGGGAAAATACAAAAATGGGAGGGGACACCCCAAATTTACCCCCGACATTTTGGGGGGAAACATCATAAGGGTTTTAAGGGGAATCCCCCTCGGTTTTCCCTGATTTAGAGGGGGAGAGCCCCAACCCCCCGAGGAGGGGAGGGGGAATAGCAAATTTCTTGAAAAAGGGGCCCCAATGGTTTTTATCGTGGGGATTGGGGTTCACCCAAAAAGGGCCTCAATGAGATTTTTTTCAATTTGGTTGCTTTATTGAATAGACTCTGCTTTGGGCCTGTTCACTTTCCCTTGTTTTTTCCCCACCCCCAATAGGGCCCACAAATTGACTGTCAGATTTAACCATTTGATAAAAAACAGCACCAAAAATTATAATTTTTTCATTATATTCTTTAAATTCCTACATTCTGATAATTCAAGTCAGCTGAGGACAGGGGAATGTTGTACCCCGAAATTTTTGGCCCTGTTTTTAAGCCCTTTAATTAACCTATTGTGTCGGTTGAAATTTTTAAATTTGCTCGGGGAAAACTTTTGAGAACTAAGGCGAGCTTTTCCCGGGCACAATAGTTTTGCTTTTCAATATACTTTGGGGAAAAATTTTGGTGGGTGGGGGAACGAGTGCATCCCATGGGTGATCCGGGTGCTGGGGTTGTGGCGTTTTAGGGGGTCAGGCACTTTTTTTGAGCTCCACGCAGGGGTCGACCTTTTGCTTTTAATATGTACAGGGGGACGACCCCGGCAGAAATCCCCGGGAAGGGGACATGTATCTTTTTTCCAGACATTTTCAGTAAAATTTTTTTAGAACGCCGGGCCCCGCGGGGTCTGGGCGGCTTTAGACATGCGCAGTGTCTTTTTCCCGGCGGAAAAAAACCGGAAATGACAGGGCTTTTCTTTTCCCGGGACATTAAAATTTTTTCCGGGAAACGCCGGGGTAAATAAAACCTTCAAAGGCCCCGGCAAAAAGGTAAAAAGTAAAACATCCCAAAAATTTGGGAAATGTTAGGGCCCTTGTTTTTTTAAAATTTTTGAGGGGCCTTTGGGAGGCATTTAAGGGAAAGAAGATGTTTTGGTTTGGGACCCTCTTACCCCTGGGTCCCAGCATCCCAAAGGAGCTGGGGGGGGAGTATCTTTTTATCCCTGAAAGCACCTAAGAAAATTTATCATCCCCCTATTGTTTTTTAAAATAGGAGGTATAGGGATTAAAGGGAACGGGGTTGTATAGGCGTTTGTTTTAATAGCGTATCTTATTCCACAGCGAGGGGGTTTTTTTAACCCCCCTGATAAAAACCAAAAAAAAATTGTAGGGGGGGAAACGGTGGGGATAGGGGGAAATGTAAGGTGTTTATACCGTATATAGTGATTTTATCTGCATAAAAGGGGGCCCCCGTCCCTTTTTTTCGGGGGCAAATTTAACTTAAAATAAACGGATGGGTTACACTTTATGCCCGACCCCTTAGCCCCGGGTTCACAAGGGCCTTATTAAACCCCGGAATTGGACCGGGAAATTGCGCTCGAAATTTTGGGAAGAATAAGGGGCGGGGGGCGCGGCCCCCGGCCCCAATCCCTTGCTTTAAATCCAGGCGGTATTGCCCCTGGATAATGTGCATTCACTTTACCCCAGGAGGACAGAATCCACTTTTCCCTTTTTGGGGGAAGGGTTGGATTACCGAAATTTTAAATGCGAGGGTTTTGGCCCGTAATGAATCGCAAATCGGCCACGTACGGCGCCAATCCCCCGGCCCAAAAAAGCCGTGTGAACCCCCCCTTTAAATAGGTGGGCCCCCAAACCCCAAAAAACGGTAAAACCCCCGGTTTTTGGGCACGCAGTACAAAACCCCACTGGAGAGAGAGAAGTCAAGTAGCAAAGCAGGGTCCAGAATCCCGGGTCGGGCCCCCCAAGCAGTCCCAAAATCCAAAGAGAGGGGGAAAGGTCAGTAGCAAGCGGGTCCAATACCAAAAAGGGAAAATACAAAAAGGGAAAACCCACAGAAATTATGAAAAATGACCTTTTTTAGCAAGCAAAAAAGGGAAAAATGATCCTTTAAATGGGGAAAAAAAGGGAAGGAGAATAGGGGCCATATTAAAAAAAACCAAAGACCGGATAGGAACAAAAGGTTTTTGGTCCTTAAAAAGGGAAAAAAAAACATTAACTCAAAAAAGAGTGCTGGAGGTTTCCCGGGGCCAGGGGGGTTGGCCAAAAATCAATCAGCAAACAGTGAGGAGAAAAACCGTTCACACTGGGGGGGGGGGGGGGGGGGGGAATTTTAAAATTTTCCAAGCATCAGGGAAAAAAACCCAGGGTTTTTTGGGCAAGGGCCCGGGGGGCCGGCAGCCAAGCCCAAACGGAGGCATTTAAAAGGCATGATAAAGAAAAAAAAAAAAATTTTTTTTCGGGAAATACTCCCTTTTACCAAGGGCCACACAAGAGAGGAGGGGAAAAAAAATTAAAAAGAGGTAAATAAGTGGCTAAAAAAATTGGTGTAGGGAAGAGGGTTTTGGGGGGTTTTTGGAGCGGGGTTGATTTCGTCTTAGTACAGACTACCCTTTTAGAGGGGGGCTGCCTTAAATGGGGGGGTTTGCGGGCTGTTTTGGGGGGATAAAATGGCCAAGAAGTTGGGGGAATTTTTAAAAAATAGGGCGGGGGAAAAGGGAAAACTAAAAAAGGGCCCGTGGGGCAAGAAAGTGAAAAAGAAAAGCGGGGGAATTAGAAAAAATCAGGGGGGGAGGGGATGGGGGGGGTGAAATTTTTAAAAAAATAACAGGGAAAAGGGAAAAAAAAACTAAAAAAATTCCAAAATTTGCATGCAAATTTGCCAAAACCCTCACCAACAAAATAAATAAAATAGAATTATTAAATTTTGCTGAAAAAAAATTTAAGCATAAGGGGGATAACTGAGGAAAGGGCTGGTTTGAAGTAAAAGGAAAGGGGGGGGAGGGGGATGTCCCTTATTTAAAATCCTCCTGAACCCAAACACTGGGTAAAAGTTATAGATACAGGAAATGTGAAAACTTATTAGGGGAGATATCATGGGGGAAATTTAACAATAAAAAAATTTCTACTAGGGGTTTGTTTATACCCCCCAAATAAAAAACAGAACTAAGGGAAAAAGATATACCCCCTCAGGAAAACTTTATGGGCCTTTAACTCCCAGACAAAAAATTGGGAAACGAAACCTGTAGCCTCAGAAAGGAAAAGGTTTTTTGTCAATAAACTAAAGATTTTTAAACCTTTTCCCCAAAGGGTTTCGGGAAAACCAATAAGGGAAAAGGCCCTTCTGGGAACTTAATATTCACTAATAGACCTGACAGAGTTTTTAAAGCTTCAGGTTGGGGGGAAACCCTAAGAAAATAGTGAACCCCCAATAAATAAAATTTTCCCTTTATCCTTCAATAAAATTTTTTTTTAAAGGACCCCAAAAAAAACACTGAATTTAAGGGAAAAATAATTTTAATCTGCTTAGAAAAGGGCCCAAAAAGTTATGGGGACAAGGGGTTTTAAAAAAAAGCAGAAAAAAAAAATAAATGGGAGATCTTTAAAAAAAACCCCTTTAAAAACACACTGTGAGAGGTTTAAAAACCTTAAAAGTAAAAAAAATAATTAGAAACAGGGGAAAAAAAAAGTGTTGGGGGCAACAAAAGATGTAAAAAAAAAGGGAATAAAAAAACAAAAAAAAAGTGTTTTTTAGTACTAAAAAAAGGAGGGGAATGAAGAGACCCTAAAAAAAATATTTAAAAAGGGTTTTCGCCGGGTCCCCGGGCCCCCGGACCGCGGTCGCACCCGTGTCCCCCGCGGCAGGTCCCCCGGGGGGGAAGGGTGCCGGCGCGGGGTCCCACTGGGGCCGGGCCCCTGGTTTAAACCCTCCCCTCTTTTCCCCACCTGACCGCACCCCGTTCGGGCCGCGTCCCCCGCGGCCGGGAAAGGGCATGCGCGCCCCCAAACGCGCCAGCGTGCCGTTAGTAGATTTAAAGGGGCAGTGCGCCGGGAATTTTTAAAATTTTCCGGGCGCTGTCTCTATTTAAGTTTTTGGGCCCCCGTCACTTCCCCCTGGATCTTTTGTTGCCCCCGTGCCTTTTGTAAAGCGTTCCCCTTTATAGTCCCATTTTTCCTTGGGCCCTGTACCGACCTTGCTACGTTTCTCGACTCCGAAAAACCCCTGCCGCCCCCGCCCCCGACCTTTTGGTGTCCAAGACCAGAACCTTTTCCGCCTGCCCTGACCTTATCGCCTGTCCAAAAACCCCGAACCATTGCCGCCTGCCCCCGACCATAATTTCCCCCGCCCAAACCCCTTCGGGTTCTGGGGAAAACCAAATTTTTTTACCCCGCTGCACCTCGGTTGCCGCCGCAAGGAAAATACGTCGGGGGGGGCAACCTTTGGGAGCCTCCAAAACCGCAGCAAGTCCTCCCCCCTTTTTGGGGGGGGCCCCTGGTGAAAACCAGGGGCTAATTAGAAATTTCCCTTTCCCCCGGGGGGCCCTTTGCTACACCCCCAAAGGGGGGGGCCAGCAGATCCATACCAATTTCCCTTTCAACTATAAGGAAAAAAATAAAAATTCCCGTAAAATAATGATAAAGGCAGCAAAGCGGGAAGAAAGGGCTTTTTGCCCTGGGAAAAATAAAAATAACCCCAAAATAATTTTTTTATATTAAAAAAGTAAAAATTAAAAAAAAAAAATGTTGGCCTTTTGAAAAGCATGAGAGGGAAATTTTGGGGCGGCGAGGGGAAAAAAAACAAACCTTTTAAAAAATTTTTTTCTCCACTGTTTTTTACCCAGGAGGATGACCTTTCCCGTTATGAGCAAAAGGGGGGGGTAAAATCCAACTTTAAAAGTTTCTTGTCCCAACCCCCGGAATGGGGAAAGTCCCGCCTTTTAAAAAAGGGAAAATAGACAAAAAAAACCCGGACCCCGAAAAGGTATACACCCCCGTCCCAAAGGGTTTAATTTTAAATTTTTTAAAATAGGCCCCTTTTTCTTAAATTTTTTATTGATGTATAATAATGGGGTATTTTTGCCAAATGGGTTGGGGGCTAGCTAATGTGCTGCCAATATTCAAAAAGGGATCAAAAAGTGATCCTGGAAACTATAGGCCAGTAAGCTTAACCTCTTCAAACATTTTACATGTTTGAAGGTTTTCTAAGAGATGCTCTACTGTAATAACTCACTGAAAATAAATATATAACTCCGTTCCAGCATGGGTTTATGAAGGATCGATCCTGTCAAACTAATCTCATCAGCTTCTATGAGGAAGTTAGTTCTAGACTGGATTGGGGTGAGACATTGGATGTTGTATATCTAGACTTTTCTAAAGCATTTGATACGGTGCCACATTAAAGGTTGGTAAGTAAAATGAGAATCCTTGGACTGTGGGAAAATGTTTGCTAGTGGGTAAGTAACTGGTTCAGTTATAGAAAACAAAGGGTGGTGATTAACAGTACATACTCAGACTGGATCCCTGTTACTAGTGGGGTACCACAAGGTTCAGTATTGGGCCCTATCTTCTTTAATATTTTCATTAATGATCTTATACATTGGGCAGAGCTTGGCTGCCGAGGAGAGAGGTTGCACATCTCCATAGCTCCTCACTTCAGTGCCTTAAAATTGGGCATATACCCAGCTTTCCAAGAGTACCAAATGCCCCAAAGTGTCCAGTGTACCTGTGCTCCACCTGCCTCTGTGCATCTTTGAGGCTTGGTGGTCCAGAGGGGGTGCTGCTGACGGTGCCCATTCGGTGTGCCATTCCGCTGGGGACCCGGATGTGCGGGCGGCCGGAGCGTCCAGCTACTCCTCTCCTAGCTTCATGCGGTCTATGAAGTTTGTTCTATATCAAGGACTTGATAAGTATTCCACCTATCTTCTATGCTTTTTAGCATTAATTGTATGTTATATTTTGAACGCGATTAAAGTTTACAAATTTATCAGCTTTGGTCAATTTGCTAAGGATATCACCTGTCTGCCAGAGCCTGCTTCTATCCCCAGCACACATCTGTTTTACGATTCCATTGAGATTACATGGACTGTGTCTCCCTCTGCTAGCACCTTGTAGCTACTGCACTGACAACTTGCTTGGAGTTATTCCATCCATTATCTATCTCAAGATATAGCTACTGCCTGTGTGTATCTATCCTGGCAGACGCCCTACTCTGCTTTAATATACTGCTCCCCACTACTCGTATGGTTACCTGCGAGACTGTCTCACACTGGTCCTATTAGAATCCCCACTGCACGGTACTTGCCTACTCTAGTTATTATGTGACTGTCTATTAATCGGTGGTGATGTCTGTGCAGTCCAAACAAATTCGTGGGCCGTGAATATAGATATAAAACACTATCTTTATTACAAAAAAAACTCGTAAAAAACACGTAAACATTACTTCTTCTATTATACAATACAAGTGGGAGAAAGGGGAGGGGCCTCCCCAAAACGTCGCACACGCTAACAGCTCTCGCTCGGTCTCTGGGGGCTCCTCTGGAAGCCCAGAAAGCGGGCATTGGATTGAGGTCCTGCATACCTTGGATGCCGTTGAATGGTGAATACCACACGGACTAAATAGCTGGCATTGTATCATCCAAAGGACATGGAAAGTAAAGTGCCGCGCTTGGTGTTATAGGACTCGTGGTTGAACGACGTTCCGCTCTGCAACAAATTATAAGTATCCCTCTCGTATTGTATAATAGAAGAAGTAATGTTTACGTGTTTTTTACGAGTTTTTGTAATAAAGATAGTGTTTTATATCTATATTCACGGCCCACGAATTTGTTTGGACTGATGTACGCTGGTTTTGGAGACCTGCGTGTGGTGCCGATGAGGGAATGTAATTGGTTATAAGAAGTGGCATAACCATATTTACAAAGATGTCTGTGCAGTGCCATCTAGAAGAGAACGTAACCTCACACTACCCACTAGTCCATCTCCCTTCCAACGCAGGCGCTATGCCTCCTAAACTACACCCTGAGGCCGCTGACTGCCTTAGCCAATTGCGCAGAACGGATACGGGCCAGAAGGTACTTCAAGCTATCTACAAGTATCAAACTACGTTATCCACCAGGATAGATGAAATAAAAGTGAATATCTCCCTGCTCTGCCAAGATGCCCAGGTGCTGCGTGAGAGAGTCACGGATGTTGAGCACCGAGTGGGTGACCTGGAGGATCATGCGACCCCCGTGGATGCCAAAATTGCCGAGATCACGTCCCAAGTCACTAAGCTTTGCCAGCATGTCCACGACCAGGAAAACTGTCTTCGTCAGTACAACCTACGGTTTATTGGCCTTCCTGAGGGGACGGAGGGACCCCGTCCAGAAGCTTTCCTTGAAACGCTCCTTATCAACACCTTTGGACGTGACAGCTTCTCCATAATTGTATCCTACCCAAGAAGCCGAAGCGGGGGCTGCTCCCGTGCACCTTTAAAGACAAATTTCTGAAACCATATGAGACCGAACACTCATGCTTTCAGCTTCACCTTAAAATGGGCCCATACCCTTCGAGAATGTCCATATTCAGGTGTATCCCGACTTCTCTCTTGCAATTCAACAGAAGCAGGTGCAATTCACCTCTGCAAAGGCCAAGCTGCGCGAAAGAGGTCTCAAGTATGCAATGTTATACCCAGCTAAGCTGTGAGTACAAATGGGAGACAAGACCCACTTCTTTGAGAATCCAACAGAGGCTCATGACTGGCTGTACAAACACCTGTGGCCATTATCCTGACACCTTCAAGATGTATCCTTTTTCCTTTTTTTTATACTCTGTGAGACTTTATTACACCTGTTCCTAATATTTGTTACTCAAGACTCTTCTTGCCATACCTCTGGCTGGAAGCACATGCTGTCTTAGGATCTGGACATAATCACTGTGAGGGTGTGTCCTGGAGGAGGCGCTGCCCTTTCTCCTTCCTCCTCTCCCCATCCCTTCTGTTTTCCAGTGTGTTCTCCAATCTCCCAATAAATACTTCTGTGTGTGGTAGATGCTCTCTTATGCTCATGATATATGGCACATGGGATGCCGACCGGGACTACAGCCTGTCTGTCTAGGCCCAAATGGCTGACATATCTAGCTTAAGGTGCCTCTCCTGGAACATGAGGGGATTGAATGAAGATTAAGCGCAGTTTGGTACTGAGATTCCTGAAGGCCCAGTTTGCAGACCTCATATATCTCCAGGAGACGCCTCTGACCAGTCCATGCTCTCATACCCAATGTAAGCCTTGGGTGGGTTGGCTCTATCATTCAGAATACTCCTCCCATGCAAGGGGGTGGCAATATTGGTGTGCAGAAATGTACTTTTTACCATACATGCCAACTCTACCGCTTTTGGCGGGGGGGTCCCGCTAAGGTGTGTCCGCCCCCCCCCCCCGCCACCCCTGCAGAGTTGGCGAACCAGCCGCCGACAGCAGGCAGCGCGGGTTCTTTAAATCCCCGCGGCGATAGATTAGCGTTGGTGCGCTACTCTGGCGCCGCCGGGCCGCTCCTACAGGCGGGTTAAGTCAGCCTCAGCCGTCCGGATCACACCACAGAAATCACCCGTCCCGGAGACTCTCACTGTTGCAGGGAGGAGGCAGAAGGTAGTATCGTTCCCCTCCTCCCTTCTCCCCTTAAGTACAAGCGCGTTGTGCGCTTACATACAAACAGCGTCGCAGGGGAGTGACCGGTCCGACCGGAGATTATCCAGAGCTGCATGGAGCCTGGTGATGTAAGTGACTTTTATTATTTATTTTTATTAGCTATAGGGAGGCACTGGGGGGGGGGGGGGGGGGGGGGTGGGGGGGGGGGGGGGGGGGGGGGGGGGTGGGGGGGGGGGGGGGGGGGGGGGGGGGGGTGGGGGGGGGAGGGTGGGGGGGGGGGGGGGGGGGGGGGGGGGGGGGGGGGGGGGGGGGGGGGGGGGGGGGGGGGGGGGGGGGGGGGGGGGGGGGGGGGGGGGGGTGGGGGGGGGGGGGGGGGGGGGGGGGGGGGGGGGGGGGGGGGGGGGGGGGGGGGGGGGGGGGGGGGGGGTGGGGGGGGGGGGGTGGGGGGGGGGGGGGGGGGGGGGGGGGGGGGGGGGGGGGGGGGGGGGGGGGGGGGGGGGGGGGGGTGGGGGGGGGGGGGGGGGGGGGGGGGGGGGGGGGGGGGGGGGGGGGGGGGGGGGGGGGGGGGGGGGGGGGGGGGGGGGGGGGGGGGGGGTGGGGGGGGGGGGGGGGGGGGGGGGGGGGGGGGGGGGGGGGGGGGGGGGGGGGGGGGGGGGGGGGGGGGGGGGGGGGGGGGGGGGGGGGGGGGGTGGGGGGGGGGGGGGGGGGGGGGGGGTGGGGGTGGGGGGGTGGGGGGGGGGGGGGGGGGGGGGTGGGGGGGGGGGGGTGGGGGGGGGGGGGGGGGGGGGGGGGGGGGGGGGGGGGGGGGGGGGGGGGGGTGGGGGGGGGGGGGGGGGGGGGGGTGGGGGGGGGGGGGGGGGGGGGGGGGGGGGGGGGGGGGGGGGGGGGGGGGGGGGGGGGGGGGGGGGGGGGGGGGGGGGGGGGTGGGGGGGGGGGTTTGGGGGTGGGGGGGGGGGGGGGGGGGTGGTTGGGGGGGGTTGGGGGGGGGGGGGAAGGGGGGGGGGGGGGGGGGGGGGGGGGGGGGGGGGGGGGGGGGGGGGGGGGGGGGGGGGGGGGGGGGGGGGGGGGGGGTGGGGGGGGGGGGGGGGGGGGGGGCGGGGGGGGGGGGGGGGGGTGGGGGGGGGGGGGGGGGGGGGGGCGGGGGGGGCGGGGGGGTGGGGGGGTGGGGGCGGGGTGGGGGGGGGGGGGGGGGGGGGGGGGGTGGGGGGTGGGGGGGGGGGGGGGGGGGGGGGGGGGGGGGGGGGGGGGGGGGGGGGGGGGGGGGGGGGGGGGGGGGGGGGGGGGGGGGGGGGGGGGGGGGGGGGGGGGGGGGGGGGGGTGGGGGGGGGGCGGGGGGGGGGGGGGGGGGGGGGGGGGGGGGGGGGGGTGGGGGGGGGGGGGGGGGGGGGGGGGGGGGGGGGGGGGGGGGGGGGGGGGGGGGGGGGGGGGGGGGGGGGGGGGGGGGGGGGGGGGGGGGGGGGGGGGGGGGGGGGGGGGGGGGGGGGGGGGGGGGGGGGGGGGGGGGGGGGGGGGGGGGGGGGGGGGGGGGGGGGGGGGGGGTGGGGGGGGGGGGGGGGGGGGGGGGGGGGGGGGGGGGGGGGGGGGGGGGGGGGGGGGGGGGGGGGGGGGGGGGGGGGGGGGGGGGGGGGGGGGGGGGGGGGGGGGGGGGGGGGGGGGGGGGGGGGGGGGGGGGGGGGGGGGGGGGGGGGGGGGGGGGGGGGGGCGGGGGGGGTGGGGGGGGGGGGGGGGGGGGGGGGGGGGGGGGGGGGGGGGGGGGGGGGGGGGGGGGGGGGGGGGGGGGGGGGGGGGGGGGGGGCGGGGGGGGGGGGGGGGGGGGGGGGGGGGGGGGGGGGGGGGGGGGGGGGGGGGGGGGGGGTGGGGGGGGGGGGGGGGGGGGGGGGGGGGGGGGGGGGGGGGGGGGGGGGGGGGGGGGGGGGGTGGGGGGGGGGGGGGGGGGGGGGTGGGGGGGGGGGGGGGGGGGGGGGGGGGGGGGGGGAGGTGGGGGGGGGGGGGGGGGGGGGGTGGGGGGGGGGGGGGGGGGGGGGGGGGGGGGGGGGGAGGGGGGGGGGGGGGGGGGGGGGGGGGGGAGGGGGGGGGGGGGGGGGGGGGGGGGGGGGGGGGGGGGGGGGGGGGGGGGGGGGGGGGGGGGTGGGGGGGGGGGGGGGGGGGGGGGGGGGGGGGTGGTGGGGGGAGGGGACCGGGGGGGGAAGGGGGGGGGGGGGGGGGGGAGTGGGGGGGGGGGGGGGGGGGGGGGGGGGGAGGGGGGGGGGGGGGGGGGGAGGGCGGGGGGGGGGGGGGGGGGCGGGGGGGGGGGGGGGGGGAGGGCGGGGGGGGCGGGGGGGGGGGGGGGCGGGGGGGGGGGGGGGCGGGGGGGGGGGGGGGGGGGGGGGGGGGGGGGGGGGGGGGGGGGGGGGGGGGGGGGGGGGGGGGGGGGGGGGGGGGGGGGGGGGGGGGGGGGGGGGGGGGGGGGGGGGGGGGGGGGGGGGGGGGGGGGGGGGGGGGGGGGGGGGGGGGGGGGTGGGGGGGGGGGGGGGGGGGGGGGGGGGGGGGGGGGGGGGTGGGGGGGGGGGGGGGGGGGGGGGGGGGGGGGGGGGGGGGGGCTGTCTGCTAACAAAGGGGGGCAACTACCTGGCTACTACAAAGGGGGCAACTACCTGCTAACAAAGAGGCATCTAACCTTTGCTACTACAAAGGGGCAACTACCTGGCTACAACAATGGAAGCATCTACCTTGCTACAAACAATGGGTGTCAATCTAACCTGACAACAAATGGGGGGCTCACCTGGCTAACAAAGGGTGGCATCTACCATGACAACAAAGGGGGCAACTACCATTGCTAACAAAGGGGGCAACTACCTGGCTAACAAAGGGGGGCATCTACCTGGCTATACAAATGGGGGCATCTACCTGGCTACAAAGGGGGGAATTTACTGGATAACAAAGGTGGGCAACTACCTGGCCTAACAAAATGGGGGGCATCTACCTGACTAACGATGGGGGTCTCTACCTGCTAACAAAGGGGGCATCTAACCCGACTACAAAGGGGCAACTAGCTGCTAACAAGGGGCAACTACCTGGCAAACAAAGGGGGGCATCAACCTGGCTAACAAAGGGGTCATCTACCTTACAACAAAGGGGGCAACTACCTGATAATAAAGGGGGCATCGACCTGACTAATAAAGGGGCAACCTACCTGGCTAACAAAGGGGCAACTACCTGGTAACAAAGGAGGGCATTTACCTGGCTAACAAAGGAGGGCAATTACCTGCTAACAAAGAGGGCATTTACCTGGACCTTGCGAACAAAGGGGGCATCTACCAGGCTAACACGGGGGCATCAACTGGCTACAAATTGGGCCTCACTGGCCTACACAGGGGGCATCCTACTTGTCTACAAGGGCATCTACTTGCTACAAGGGGGCATCTACTTGGCGACAAGGGGTGCATCTACCTGCCTGTAAGGGCAACTACCTGCTATAAGGGCATCTACCTGGCTTTTCTTCCAAAGCCGTTTTGGCAAGTTTAGGTGGATTTGGGTGTGGCTTTTTGAAGGTGCTTGGCTCACAAACAAGATGGGGTGTCCTCAAAATTCTTGCCGTGGCGCGCTAAACGCGCCGCCCTCTTCAATTTCCTGCTTTTCCACTTTCAGAAGTTGGCAACTATGCTTTTTACTCTGGATATTATTGAGACGACAAGTATGGTCACTACATTTTTATATATTTATATATAACAGACCCCCTTCTTCTCTTTAGTATGTACATGCCCCCTCCGATTCACTTAGCAGTTATACACTCAGCAGTGACGTTTATTTTGATATGGCTTGTTATGCTGATTTTGTGGATGGGAGAATTTCATATCCCATGGGACACTGTAGTGGATAGGTTTTCCCCGACTCCACCCCTCTCCTCTGCTGACTCCCCCTCTGTCCTACAACTCGCTGTAGATGCTGTTGGACTGTCTGAGGTCTGGAGGGCATGTTACCCCACCTCCTCTGAATACTCCTGCTTTTCTCCAGGCTACAACGCATTGTCCAGAATTGATCTCATCCTCACAACACCCAGTAGCTCCCCTTTGTCTTGCATTGTGCTTATCTATCTTGCTCTGTCTCTGACCATTCTCCCCTTACCTTGACCGTGGCCTGGTCGGACATTGTCAGACCTCAGTTGTGGAAGTTTAACCCCTTCTGGCTTACATTACTCCTGCCTGACCCGTACTTCAGTGCCAAATGGTCAGAGTTTTTGGCTTTTAATACCATCAACTCCTCGTTGTTGGATGTTTGGTATGCATTTAAGGCATTCATTAGAGGGGAGTTGTTCACTGCAGTGGTGGATTTGAAGCACTCCATCCAACTCACTGGCGTTGGCAGTGGCAGAATTAAAATATATAAGCGATCCCTCTGATATTAACTGTTCCACATGGTTTCTGCAGCAGCGTTTATATTCTCAGGTGTTAAAGGATAGGGAAATACGTAGCTCCTTCTTTGCTAGACAATCCTTTATTGAGATGGGGGAACGATGTAGCAGGTTGCTTGCCTCTGTGGCAAAGCGTTCTCACGAGCCTCCAGTAATTTCCAGTCTGACAGGACCTGACGGGACGCATATATCAAGTCCCAGATAAATTGCCGGGTCCTTTAGATCCTTTTATGCAGAGTTATATAGCTCACATACCGACGTATTTGAGGCAGAGATGCTTGGCTACTTGGGGGAGATCACCCTGCCTACTCTTACCATAGAACAACGCACTGAATTAGAGGCTCCCATTAACCCAGAGGAGATTCGGGTGGCTATCGCCTCCATTAACCCCTTACCCAGGGCCGCCAACAGAAATTTCAGAGCCCCATACAGCTGAAGCACCTGCCCCCCCCCGTTAAACCCTGCCCCCAGCAACCCGATCGCCCCGCCCGCCAGCAACACCAATCGCCCACCCCAGGAAAAAAAAACGGCCTCTAGGACATAAATGCGCCATATTTACCACAAAATACAGTGTGCCAAAAAAGAAATGTATGTAAGTACACGTACCAAAGAGTCACATATATGACTGTCTGTCTCACATATCATAGACACAGGGCTAAGTAAGCTTTCATCCATATCCCCCTCCACCCACATACATATCCCCCTCCATGTTTCCCCTTGTCACACACATCACCACCTCCTAAAATAAACACCCAGCAAAAAGAAAAGTGTAACTCCTGATCATAGGGTTAGTGTTCCCTCTTTTACAATCAGTGACCAGTATGCGCATCCACTAATAGACTAACCGCCGATATAACCTACAACACCGCCATATAGAGACCACAAAGGAGGTCCAGACACCAGCTCAGGTATAACCCTACAACACCACCATATAGAGGACCACATAGAGGTCAGACACCACTCAGTGATAACCTACAACACCCGCATATAGAGAACCAATAGAGGCTGACACCCACTCAGGGTATAAAACCTACAACACCACCGCCATATAGAGACCACATAGAGGTCAGAATACCAGCCTCAGTATTCTACCAACACTGCCATATAGAGACCCACATAAGGGCAGACACCCGCACAGGTATAACCTACAACACCGCCAGATAGAGACACAGATAGTGTCAGAACCACTCAGGTATAACCTACAACACCACCATGATAAGACTCACATAGTGGTAGCACACCTGCTTCAGGTATAACCTACAACGACCGACATATAGAGACCAACATATAGGTCAGACACAGCTTCAGGTAAATCACATTACATGAATACACAGACAGAACCAATATAGAAGCAAAATCACCCCTGACATCCAGGGACTCACCCGAGACGTCCTATCTGAATGATTCGTTCTTTTTCCCCTCTCTTCTGCCACCGTTCCACACCGCCATGATGGACTGTCCCGGCCACCACTCATCCCATGCAGAAATTAACACACAAAATACTTAAATCCTCAATATTCCAGCACTCTTTACCTATTCCCACCTCTGTACAAACTACCCAGGGGTGGGATAGCGGGTACAAGCCATAACTTAGAGGCCTAGAATCCTACTGGGTTTGGATCGTGGGAGAGGACTTAACCCCCTGAGATAATGCTACACTATGGGCTGCTCCCCCTAACAATTAAATTACCAGGTAGTGTAGACAAGACCGTAGGTAGGTTGGCAACTGTGCCAGGCTGCTGGTAATTAGATAGGCCCTATTTAGGTAGGTAGAACACCCGCCGGATAAGTTTGGTAGGTCATGCCCCAGGTAGTTTGGTGGGATACCTAGCCACGAGACCTTCCTTAAGTTTGTATGCAAGTCAGGGCCCCCTTTATGTTTAGGTAGAGCATGTGCCCACTTTATGTTTAGGCGTAGATTCAGGGCCCCCTTTTATGTTAAGATAGATTCAGGCCCTCCGTTTATGTTTAGGTAGCCAGGCCCTCCTTTAGAGGTTAGTTACCAGGGCCCTCCTTTTAGAGGATAGGTAGCCAGGGCCATCCGTTTAGAAGGTTAGGTAGCCAGGCACTCTTTAGAGATAGGTATGCAATCAGGTGCCCACCCTTTAGTATAGTAACGTCAGGGCCCCCCTTTGAGATAGTAGCGTCAGGGCCCCCCTTTAGAGATAAAGGGGGGGTTTAGCGACAGGGCCCCCCTATATAGCTAGGTAGCGTCAGGTCCCCCCTTTAAAGATAGGTAAGCGTCGGCACCCCTTTAGAGATCGGTCGCGGCAGGCCCCGCCCCCATAGAATAGGTACTCAGGGCCTCCCTCCATTTTATTAGACATAGTAGCAGGCCCCCTTTAGTGATAGGTAGCAGGGCCCCCATTAGAATAGGAAGTGGGCCCTCTATAGTGATTGGTATCAGGGCCCCCCCATTAGACATAGTATGCAGGGCCCCCTTTAGTGAATAGGAACGGGCCCCATATAGACATAGGTAGCAGGCCCCCATTTATTGATAGTATGCAGGGCCCCCTTTAGTGATAGGTAGCAGCAGGGCCCCCTTATAGTGATAGGTAGCAGGGCCCCCTTTAGTGATAGGTATCAGGGCCCCATTAGACATAGTTAGCAGGTCCGCCATTAGAGATGGTTAGCAGGGCCCCCTTTAGTGAAAGTTAGCAGTGGCCCAATAGACATGGTTAGCATGGCCCCCATTAGACAAAGGTAGCAGGGCCCCCATTAGAGTATATGGTATCAGGGCCCCCCCTTAGTGATAGCTATCAGGGCCCAATAGAAATTGTAGCAGCAGGGCCCCCATTTAGAAATAGTAGCAGGCCCCCAATTAGAACTAGGTAGCAGGGCCCCCTTTAGTGCTAGGTAGCAGGCCCCCTTTTTGTGATTTGGGGGAGCAGGGCCCCCTTAAAGGGTAGGTAGCGGGTCTCCCTTTAGTGATAGGTACAGGGCCCCCAAAAGAGAAAAAGGGAGGGAGTGCCCCCCTTAAAAGATAGGTTTGCAAAGGGGCCCCCTTAGAAAAGGGACAGGCCCCATTAGAAATAGGTACAGGGCCCGCTTCCTTTTTTTTTATATATATAAAAAATATAAAATATATATATAAATATATATAAAATATAAAAAAAAAACAAAAACCAAAACCCCCACTTACCTGAGCCCCCCTCCCCCGCTCCGAGATGCTGCCGAACCCCCCTTGGGCCCCCCTCATAGGGGGCGGGGGTAAAATTGGGCGTCCCCCCGCGCACCCCCGTCACTAGTAAGGGGGGCGGGGCCCGGCAGGCTGAAAGGGCCCAAACCCCTTCAGCCTTTTGGTTAGAAAACAGCGGAGCGCAGCGCAAATGGGGCTCTGCTCCCCCTGACCTACCCCCCCGCAGACCCGGGATGGGGACATTAGTCCTCAACTCCCGGGGGGGTCCCTGGGGCTCCCGGAAAGCAGGGCCCCGGGCCCCCCTGCAGAGACCGGAAAAGCCGGGTGGGGCCCCCGGGGGGCGACGCAAATGCCTCTGGGGCCCCCACCCGCCCCGGGGGCCCCCACTGTTGGCCCCGCCGGAAAACGGGTTCCCCGGCCCGGGTGGCCGGGCCCCCGGGCCCTACCTTTTGTCAAGAGGCTGACCCCCTGTTTTGGGGGCCCTGCCCTTTCCGGGCCCGGAAACCAGTTTTGGCCTTTTTGAAAAGAGCCCCCCCTTTTTTAAATCTTCATGTGTCACTTTTTGTTAGAATAAAAATTTTTTACACTTTTAACCCAAAACCAAAGTGATTCAAGATTGGGTTTTTTCGTGACAAAATTTTTTCTTTAAATAGTAAAAAATTTTGGTCCAAAAAAAAGCTTGTTTATTTGTGAAAAATATCAAAAAAATCGTGAAAAAAAGGGAAAAATTTTTCCAAATTTTAAACTTTAAAAATGTCTGCAAATTTTAAGGGCAGAATTTTTTTCCCCTCAAAAAATTTTTTTAACTACATCTACCTTTTGTCTGCTGTAGTTTGGCAACATTTTTTTAAAAGTCTATTTTTTTTTTTTTTTTGGGCATTAGGGGGCTTTTAAATTTTTGTAGTAAAATTTTTCACAATTTTTAAGAAAAATTTTCAATATACAATTTTTTTGGGGAAAAGTCCAGTTCTAACGTGACCCCTTTTATTGACCTGTATGTTAAAAACCCCCAAAAATTAAACCCCATCTAAAAACTACACCCCCTTTAAAATATTCAAAAAACCCCAAATTTTGGAAAATTTTTTTAACCCCCTTGGTGTTTTCACAGGAATTAAAGCAAAGTGGAAGTGAAAATTTCAAAAAATTTTACTTTTTTTCAGATTTTCAAATTTTTTTAAAATTAATTTAAAAAGAAAAAACCTTTAAAAGTGATCAGGGGAAATGCAAATTTAAAATTTATTCCCCAGATTCCTTCCCGTTTTCAGAGATATCTCATTGTGGCCCTAGTGCGCTAATTTTGGGTCAACCCCCCAAGCCCCA
>JAODAL010036393.1:0-41735 GCA_025379985.1 Phyllomedusa bahiana
TTCGCCCCGGGCCCCCCCCCTCCCCCCCACTCCTCCCGTGACTTTACAGGGCTTGATGCTCCTTTAAAATTCTCAGCCTAACTACCTAAAATCTGCAAATCTTTAATCTACCTAAGTTCTAAGGTTCACAGCTAAAAGTATAGCTGTCTCTGTGAACAAATAGAATAATTTCGCTGAGCTGTTTGCAAAGAGGCAGAGCGCATGTCCTACTCCTTTGAGATACTGACACAAACTGATCCTGAACAGGAATGGCTGTTCTATGTAAAACGAGGTCATGTGATTTTTTCAGCCAATCGCAACCATACACATCCCAGTCATGACGTCGCACACACAAGCTCACCCTGCTCTTTTCTCTAAGCTGATTTGCTGGCTGCCAAAATGACAGGAAGCGCCGAAAATGGCGTGATATTAATAGATTATGCACAGGTTTTAACCTAAATTATCGCGTAATCTAAAAAATACGATCAACATAAAAACCGTGCCGATTTCAACTTTGTCGATAATAATCGCTCAACACTATATACAATGTGTTTAAACTGTGAACTAATGATGTTGTTTTCACAGGCATCATCCAAAACATTTTTTATTAAGACATTATATTCTCTATTTGGATACTTATCAATCTTTTTATCTACTTCTTCATCTTGTAACTGAGATTCTGCCTCTTTCATGTACCACTCCGTATCTAAAACATCAGTGGCACCGCCTTTGTCAGCTTTTTTAATGGTTATTGATCTGTCTTCTTTTAGTTCCTTAACGGCTTGCCCTTCCTGTTTTATAAAATTCGTATTTTGATATTTATTAGTTACTTTTTGTTGTTTAGTTTTACTCAATTTAGCCTCAACTTCTTTTTTGACTACTTGCTGGAATGTGTTTAATGTAGAATTTTCTATCGGTGAATCAAAACTACTTTTTCTACATAAACGTTTAGTTGTAATATTTTGTTCAGATGCGACATATTTATTATCACCAAAAAACATTCTCAATTTTACAGATCTGCACAATTTATGCAGATCTATATTAAACTCAAATAGATCATTATTGGTGGCGGGTACAAAACTTAAACCTTTATTTAATATTAATTCTTGATTTGCAGTAAGGGATTTAGATGAAATATTATGAAACAAATCATTCAAGTCTTTTTCTTCGTTTTGCCTCATTTTTTTTTTACCAAGTCCTTTGCCACTGTTGTCGCCAGAATCGGTCTCTTCATGCATGCTTTGTTTGTCTAAAAAATCAATTTGTTTACTGTTAGTCTTTTTAGAACGTAGCTGCATTCTACTAGGTCCTGCATCTTCTGAACCCGATGTGCTGACATCACTCACTTCTTTAGGTTTGTTATATCTATGTATATGATTATACGATCTATGTCGAGAACGCTCCTCAGCCCAGGTGTAAACTCTATTCAGCTGGTAATCGTGTGTATTGCGTTTAAGCTTTTTAAATTCATTTTGAAATAGTTGTGTTTGTAGCTTCATGATGTTACTTTTCAATTCCTCATTTATGCGGTTAAATGTTTCTAGAGTAGTAGATCTTTTTTAATTCTTCCTCTAATGTTGCAATTTCTTCTTTTACTTTATCAATAGACATATGTAGATGTTGTATAGTCAAAAACATGAGATCAATGGCATATCTATTACTTATTGCATACCATCGCTCTATGTAAACTTGATCACCTTGAAGTAATATGGGCTGTAGTGGACTCCGTAATTCTCTAGGAATCCTTTCTACTTTTGCATATTCTGTTAATGCTGAAGCATGGGATATAAGTGCTGTTTCTTTTTTCTTAAGTTGGGCTAATTTTCTAGGTATGTCCACCAGGGAATCATCTTGTTTCTCCAGGCTCAACCCGGCATCTTGACATAGTTTTAAAATGGAAGCTCTCTCATGTTCCGAAAATCCAAAGTTCTCTGCCCGTCTGTCTGTTAGACTTGCTATCGCGTCATAAGACATAGTAAGTCACTATATATAAAGTTGCCCAATTTGGAGAATATATCAGCAGTCTTAATAACACTTTGTGGCTTATATTAAACTTTCTTTAATGAAATAAACATGTCTGCGGTACAGTCTGTATAAACGGTTTCTCCTTCCCTTAATAGTCACTTTTTAAATCTTAGCACACAGACCTAAAAATTTTATAAAAAAACACCAATTATTTATTTGGGGGACATATTTTCAGGTTTTAAAAAAGGGAAAATTTTCCCTAATTTGGGTATCCAATGTCAAATCCACAGCAGGGTTATGCAAAGTTTGTGGGCAAAATTTAGAAACAAGTTAGTCCATTTTATAAAAAAAAATTTTTTACCCAGTGAAGGCAGTTAAAGCAACGGGTCGTGGGCATACAGCAGAAAGCGACATTTCGGGGGGGCGGATCCTCCTTTCTCAAGCATGTTTGACATCATGAGACCTTCCTTATTTTCCCAAAACAAGTAACCCTTTAAAGGGTTTTAGGGGTTGAGCGATTATTATCAAAAAAAGTTAAAACCCCGGCCAATTTTTATGTTGATCGAAATTTTTAGATCATGCGATAAATTTGGTTAAAATCTTTTGCTTTATCTTTAAGATCGCGCCTTTTTTCACCCTTCCCTGTCTTTTTTGGCGGCCAGAAAATCAGATTACAAAAAAAGAGCGGGGTGAGATGTGTGTAAAACGTAATGACTGGGTTGTGTAAAGGTTGCGTTTGGCGGGAAAAAACCCAACTTTAAACCTCGTTTTACATAGAAAAACCCCTTCCCCTGTTCAGCCTCAGTGTCTTTTCACATCTCAGGGGGCAGTAGGAAACTTTGGGAGTTTGCCTATGCCCCCAAAAAAGCTCAGCGAAATTATTATTTTTTCCCTTTCCAGAGAAGCTCTACTGTTAGCTGGTGACCTTCCCAATTTTATTTTAGTTTAGAGTTTGGAATTTTTTTTTGTATTAGTAGAGGTTTTTAAAAAGGCATTTTCCGCTTTAAAGTCACGGGGGGAGCGGAGGGGGGGCCCCCGGGGGCGAACACAGACAAACACTATAAAGAATACTGGATAAAAATTCACCAAGACTTTGTGTAGGGAAAATTTCACTGCAATTTGCTTAAATTTTAACAGTTTTCTATTGAAAAAAATTTTCTGGATATTTGGGCCCGCCTTTAACTTATATTTTGGAAAAAACATCTTTTCTTGTAAAATCAAGGTCTCTTTTGTTTTGGTGCAAAACCCCCACTTATCAGTATACAATTTTTTTGGGTAGGGGTTTTTATTTTCAATTTTCCCTTTTCCCCCTTTTGTTTTATATACCCCACCTTGCAGTTAAAATTTAAAAAACCGGGAATTTTTTTTAGTCAGCACAGGGTTTTTAGGTGGCCCCCAAAAAAACCTTGTATTTTCCGAATACTTTCCCGATACGTGTTTTTTGACTTTGGGTGCACTACAGCTTTGGGTTTATTGAGGCACCCTTTCACTTAAAATTTAAACTGCAATTTTGTAGTCACCACTGCTGAATTGAAAAATGCCAAAAAAAAACCTTTTATTATCCGAATACATTTCAGATACGTGTTTTTTGCACTTTTGCCCCGTCCAGATTGTTGAGGGCCACCTTGCAGTTAAATTTGAATCCAGCAAAATTTGTGTTAGTTACCACAGGTGAATTGATAAGTGCCAAAAAATACCTTTTAAATTTTCCGAAAACATTACAGATACGTGTTTTTTTTACTTTGGCACACTACAGCTTTGTTCATTGAGGCACCTTGCACTTAAATGTGAATACTCAATTTTTTAGTCACCACAGGTGAATTAAAGGTGCCAAAAAATACCTTTTATTATCCGAATAAATTTCAGATACGTGTTTTTTCTTTGGCGCACTACAGCTTTGTTCATTGAGGCACCTGCACTTAAATGTGAATACTGCAATTTTGTAGTCACCACAGGTGAATTGATTGGTGCCCAAAAATTACCCTTTTTTTATCCGAATACATTACAGATACGTGTTTTTTGACTTTGGCGCATACAGCTTTGTTCATTGAGGCACTTGCACTTAAATGTGAATACAGCATTTTTGTAGTCACCACAGGTGAATTGAAAGGTGCCAATAATACCTTGTATTATCCGAATACATTTCAGATACGAGTATTTTCACTTTGTCTTTGTTGATAGATCTACTTTACAGTTAAATTTGAATACAGCAATTTTGTAGTCGCCACACGTTAATTGATAGGTGCCAAAAAAAACCTTTTATTTTCCGAATACATTAGGATACGTGTTTTTTGCACTTTGCCAGCCAGATTTGTTGATAGAGCCACCTTGCGTTAAATTTGAATCCAGCAATTTGTGTAGTTACCACAGGTGAATTGACAGGTGCCAAAAAATACCTTTTATTAAACCGAATACATTACGATTACGTGTTTTTTTACTTTGGCTAAACGGAACACTTTACAAAGGCAATTTGTTCCCCAAAATTTAAAAGGCAAAAACCCTTGCACTTTCAAATGTTTTATTTACAGCATTTTTTTATAGCACGGTTTTTTCACAAGACCAGGTGAATTGGAAAGGTGCCAAAAATACCTTTTATTATTCCGAATACATTTCAGAACGTGTTTTTTCACTTTGGCGCAGCCAGCTTTGTTGATAGATCTACTTTGAAATTAATTTTAATACAGCAATTTTGTAGTCCCACAGGTGAATTGATAGGTGCCAAAAAATACCTTTTTATTGTCCGAATACATTACAATAAAGTGTCTTTTGACTTTGGCGCACTACAGCTTTGTTCATTGAGGCACCTTGCACTTAACTGTGAATACTGCATTTTTGTAGTCACCACAGGTGAATTGATAGGTGCCAAAAAATACCTTTTATTATCCGAATACATTACAGATACGTGTTTTTTGCACTTTTGGGCCCCCGTTTGATTTGTTGTAGGTCCAGCTTGCAGTTTAAAATTTTAATCCAGCAATTGTGTAGTTACCCCAGGTGAATTGATAAGTGCCAAAAAAAACCTTTTTTTATCCGAATACATTTCAGTACGTGTTTTTGACTTTGGCACACTAAGCTTTGTTCATTGAGGACCTTCACTTAAATGTGAATACTGAATTTTTTAGTCACCACAGGTAAATAAAGGTGCCAAAATACCCTTTTTTTTTTCCCAATAAATTTCAGAAAAGTTTTTTGACTTTGGCGCACTACCTTTTTTCATAGGCCCTTGCACTTTTAAAATTTAATACGGGGAATTTTGTGTCACCAACAGGTGAATTGATAGGTGCCCAAAAATATTTTATTATCCCAATACTTTAAAGATACGTGGGGTTTTTGACTTTGGCGCACTACGTTTGTTTTATTTTAGGGACCTTGCACTTAAAAAATGAAAAATACACAATTTTGTAGTCACCACAGGTGAATTGAAAGGTGCCAAAAATACCTTTTTATTATCCGAAAACATTTAGATACGTGTTTTTTTCCTTTGGCGCAGGCCCGCTTTGTTTATAGATTTCTTTGAAGTTAAATTTTAAAACAGAATTTTGTAGTCGCCCAAGGGGAAGTTTGGTGCCAAAAAAATTAACTTTTATTACCCAATACATTTTAAAATACGTGTCTTTTGACTTTGGCGCACTACGCTTTTGTTCATTGAGGCACCCTTTCACTTAAATGTGAATAAACAATTGGTAGTCACCAAGGGGAATTTTAAAGGTGCCCCAAAAAAACCTTGTATTATCCGAATACATTTCAGATACGGTTTTTTCCCTTTGGGGCAGGCCCGCTTTGTTATAGATCTACTTTGCATTTTAAAATTTTTAAAACGCAATTTTTTTTTCACCCCGGTGAATTGATAGGGGCCAAAAATCCTTTATTATCCGAATACATTTCAGATAGTGTTTTTTTCCCTTTGGAGCAGGCCAGTTTGTTGATAGACTACTTTGCAGTTAAATTTGAATTCCAGAAATTTTTTTTTAATTTGAGGGGGTTTGAGAATGCTTTTTGATTTTTCCGTCTTTTATTAAAAAGACTTTCCAAAACTCTTCCTTTCCTTCTCAAATTTTTATATTTTGAACATGCAGTGAAATTCGGTAGTAAGCGAGCAAAGAGGGGGGTAGGACATGGAGGTAGAGTAAGAGAAAGGTGCTCCTTCCAGTGCTGGCGACAACACCTGCCGCGGATCGTCAGTTGCAGGACCTCAGGGCCCGTCATCGTGGGTCGGGCCCTGTGTCTCAGTAAACGAACAGCGTGCCAAACTGTTCTTCAGTGTTAAAGCAACCTGCATCCCGCAGTTTACCTCCTCGTCCAGCCAGTCACAGCCACAAATATCATCATCAGCATCATCAGCATCCATCCAACATGAAGCAGCCCAAATGTAACTTGTGTACCCACCACTGTGGTTTAATCCATTTTCTGAAAAACCTTTTTGATGACAAAATGCGGTTGGGGTCAGAAGGCATGTTAAAAGATCAAGAGGCCAAAGAGGATGATTTTCTCTGCTCTGACCCATTACTGATGCCATCAGAGGAGGAGAAGGAAGCCGGTCCCAAACGGCAAAAATCCCGGGCGGTCGGCAACGCCTTGCAGTCCTCTTGCTTGTAGCCCGCAGCTCCTGGATGCAGAATTTAGGACGAACGTAGTCACCTGTGTTGATGATGATGATTTACGACATTGGGGGGTCCAATGTGGTCTTTTCAGCAGAATTTACCCGGGGAGCGCTTCATCACTGGACGAGGAGGAAAAAACATGGGGTTTGTGGGCAGTACGAGTTCCCGCCTCAAAAAAGGGAGGGCGGGTCGCAAATTCCCCTTTTAAAAGTTTTCCCCCACCACGGTTTGCGCAAAAACCCCCCTTCCTCCTTATCGCCGTCAAAAAAGTTTCCCGGCCTCTCAAGCCTTGGGGGCCCTTTTTTGAGCAAGGCCTCTGATTTCACCCAGCGAAGGGCATTGCCCCCCTTTTTCCCCTATCGAAAAAGTAGGGGGCAAGAACCTTAGGTGGTTAACTTTCCCCCCCACAGCAAAACGAATGCATAGTTGAAATGGGGGGGCAAACCCTTTGGCCAAAAAAAGGCCAGAACGACCCGGGCCCCCCCAACCACTGTTTACACCCTCTGTCTCCGCCCCTTCCTCCCCCCACCCCCCAAACGTTTTTCCTTTAGTGCCCATGTCTTCGAGTTTATGATCCCGGATCAGCCTCCCCTTCAAGCCTCCCCGTGTCCGGTACCCCCCCTTCACCACCAGGCCCATCCTACCCTTCTCCCTTTCCCCCGTTTTACGACCTGCACGCCGTTTCAGCGGGCCCTCTAGCACCAGCCCTTTTGTCTTTTCCCGGTTTTGGGGGCAGAAAAAAACACTTTTAAAAAACCCCAAAAAATACCAAAGCCCCAAAAACCTGAATTTCGGCATTGCCAGGTTTTGGCCTTGGAAATTTTTTGCCCCCCCCGTTTGGGGACACAAGGGGTTTTCCCCCCCGTCATTGGGCCCCTTTCCCGCCCCCCCAAAACCAAAAGCCGAGCGGGATTTTTTTTTTTGCCAGAAAAAAACCCTCCCTGCCCCGGCCAGCCCCCCCATTGGGCATCTAAAATTTCAAGCAAGTTGGCTGGGATCTGTGTCCGGAAAAAAAATCCCCCCCCCCAAAAAAACCGGCCACCGACATGGGGCTAAAGCGCGGGGGGCCCAAAAACCCCTAATTCCCCTGTACAGCCACCCGGGTAGTGGGTGGAAAGTCTCTGGGGGTGACGGTGGCTCTCTGGCTCGGCGACGCTCTTCAAAAACCCCAAGGGGTGGTGCGGGGTTTTTTCCCCCCCGGTCCTCCGGGGGATCACGTGCCCAGAGAAAAACCAAAAGGGCCCCCTTTAAAATTTTTTTTTGTTTTTTGGGGAAAAGTCCCACACAGGGGGAGGTCTTGTGGACGGCTCTCCCAAAGAGACCCGAGCAGGGTGGTGGGGGCCAAGAAAACCCTTTTGCCAGGCAAGGGGGGTGTGCGATAAAAAGGGCGAAATCTGCTGGCCCCACTTTTTGATCGGTAGGCTGGAGCCCATTTCCCTTTCCCTGGCCCCCATGTTTAAACCCTTTTCGTCCAAAATTTCTAAAGGCTTTTCCAAAGGGGGGGGGACTTCCGGCTTGAGGGAAAGGGCCCAAGGGCTAAGTTGCACTTCCGCCTTCGCACCCGCTTCGTCCCCCCTGGCTGCGGTTTTCAAGGGGGTCAGCTCGGCCTCCCCGTTTTTTTTTTTTAAAAAAAAAAAAAAAAAAAAAAAAAAAAAAAAAAAAAAAAAAAAAAAAAAAAAAAAAAAAAAAAAAAAAAAAAAAAAAAAAAAAAAAAAAAAAAAAAAAAAAAAAAAAAAAAAAAAAAAAAAAAAAAAAAAAAAAAAAAAAAAAAAAAAAAAAAAAAAAAAAAAAAAAAAAAAAAAAAAAAAAAAAAAAACCCTCTCAATTTTTGACCCTGACAACAAGCTGGAATTCCCCCCTCCACATGCTCCCCCCCCATTGTGGCGGGGCGCAATGTCATTAAGCAGTTCCCAAGTGGGGGCACAAGGCCTGACAAGCATGGTCGGACCTCGGGGTTGGGTTTAGCCCCGAGGTGGAAAGGGAGGGGAAAGAGCCTTTCACCATCCCCTTTCCCCCGTTTTGAAGAAGGGCCACCCAAAAAGGTCAGTGCGGGCAATGCCCTTGTCAGCTGAGTTTTTGTGGTGCTTTTGTTTTTGGAACGATCGTTGGACACCCTGAAACCCAAAAGGTCCCGGGCCCGCGACGGAGGAGGGGGGACGGGGCACAAATGGGGGACACAGAGCCTTTCTTCCCCCGTCAAATCCCCCAACGGCCCGACCAGATTCACATTTCAATCCGGTCTTCTTAGCATGGGTTCGTTGGTCCAGAGCTAGTGCAAGGTGGCGCATCACTCTTCAGGGTGCATCATCTCAGGCAAGACAGGGCTTTTGTTGAAGCTGTGCCGGAGGCAGCGGAGGAGGAGGGGGAGGACGTAATCCTAGACGACCAGACGTTACCGACGTCCCTAGCCTGGAAAAGGAGGTTGATAGGCGAAATCTTGAGGCGTAGGAGGAAGATGAGGAAGATTAGTTTGCTAGCAATTGCCCCTTCGATCCCAATAGGCTCGGAAATCAAGGCTCCATCTCTCACATGAGTGTCTTGATAGATTGCTCCCACATCCTCCAAAATGAATCCTCGCAAATAAGGCCATCATAATGAACAACATTACTGGGTGGTCCACCCTCCTGGTATCCCCGGTACAAAAACCAAAACTCAGAGCACCACTTCCTCCCACACCACCCAAATAGAAGAGTATAAAATGCAGGAAAATGGAGTCCTTGCTGATTTTGATCATCTGGAGACAACTGTTGACCCCCGTACTGCTTCACGTTCACCCAAAGATCACGGTGGAACACAACATCAGCGACTGACAGCAGTAGAGGTGTCCCAAGTAGCCGTAGCGGCCGCAGCAGCAGGCAAGGTGGCAGAAGACCTAAGGGTGCTCCCCTCTGGCAATCTTTATTTACCGACACAATCCACCAACGCATTCAATGCACAGGGCACACCATCCAACACACAGAGGACCAGCTTAAGATCATTGTGCAACACTATCTGCTCTCCACAAACCATGTTTTTGGATGTGACATCCGGACCCCATAGACTTCAGGGTATCCAAAATGGCTGCGAAATGGCCCGTCTCGCTCGCCACGTCCATTAAGCGAGGTTTTGTCCCTGCCCCAGCACGCAGCGTCATATCTGAGCGGACCTTCACAGCACAACGCTGGAGGAGTCATTACAGACAAACGCATCCGGCTTTCCACAATAACTCGAATCGTTTGACTTTCCAATCAAGGATGTAATCAGGTCATAAGATCTCTGAATTGATTTTGTGGCCCCAATTTAGTGCCGAGGTCACCGATTATTTTGGCGCGTCTACACTTCACATTCCTCTTCACACAGAAATGTTCCTCATTGAAAAACTTTTTTTTAAAATGATCATTTCTAACTGCAATTTTTATTCTCTTTTCCCACGAGTTCATTATGCTGGTTTTGTGTGACGAGAATGTTAAAACGAACAGCAAGGTTTTCATGACAATCACCCGTATACCATTTAACTCACTTTATCATTAGAAGTATTTCGGCATTGTCAAATAGTTTTGAGTCATGTTGCGGTGCGATACAGGCTATCAATATGGTCCTTTGGAACAGAAAAGTGCTTTTAAGTGGCATTTCTCCCTAACAACTTGAATAGTGTCTGATAAAGTCCATATTTATAATTTTTTGGGGTCATGATAGCTGTGAGATACAGCAATAATCATGGTCCTTTGGAACAGAAAAGTGCTTTTAAGTGCATTTCTCCTCACAATTTTAATAAGTGGCTGAGAAGTCATATTTAAAAAATTTTTTGAGGTCATGTATTGCTGTGAGATACAGCAATAATCATGGGTCCTTTGGACAGAAATTTGGCTTCTAAGTGGCATTTCTCCCTCACAATTTTTAACAGTGGCTGAGAAGTCATTTTTATAATTTTTTTTGGGTCATGTGCTGTTGAAATCGCAGCAATACTACAGGTCCTATTAACAAAAAAAAATTGTTTTCAAACAGACATTTTACACATCAAATTTCCAAAAAGTGGCTTCAAGACGTCATGCTTTACAATTTTTGGGCGGCATTTTGCATGTGACATGCAGCAATACTAAAGGTCCTATTATAAAAAAATGTTTGTTTCTTAACAGACATTTGTTCTTCACAATTGTCCCAATAGTCCCTCAAGGGTCATGACTTTGAATTTTTGGGGGCATTTTGCAGTGACATAGCAGCTATACTAGGTCCCTATACACATTAAAAAAATGTTTGTTTTCCTAAACAGACATTTGTTCTTCACATTGTCAAGAAGTCTGGACTCATTCACGTCATGTTTTGAATTTTTGGGGGCATTTTGCTGTGACATGCAGCTATTACTAACAGGTCCTATTATAAAAAAAAAAATGATGTTTCTAACAGACATTGTTTCTCACAATAGTCCAAGAGTGGCTCAACGGTGATGTGTGCGTCAGAGAACAGGAATAGGTAGACACTGTTAATGGACAATATTGCAAAATGACTTGTTTTTGCAAGATCTTTAACATAGCTATAACTCCCTGTATTCAGACAACCCCTTTAGTAACAATTAAAAAAAGAGAAAAAAAGACATGGTGGGATTCCATTCCCCTATTTTAAAAATGTGGTTATAATAGTAAAATTAAACTACTAAAAAACTTGCAGGTACAAAATAGCTGGTAAAAAAATTCCCTCTGAATTGGTACAAGGGAGGTACAGGAAAACCTTGACCAGATTGTAGGTTATTCAGAAGGACATGGATGAGTATGATCACTGGACAGGAGAAACAAAGTTACCAGAGATCAATTTCCTCCAGCACGTTGAGTAAAATGAAAAACAGAATGCCAAGAAAAATGGCACCTGGGTGGAACAGGAGCGTTAACCTTCCAGTATTCCAAGCTGAAGCTCAATTGGTCCCCGCACTCATACTGAGTGCAAGCGCTACCTCAGGACAGGGACAGTATATGTCCAGTGAAACTAAAATGGTTGTTGAAAAGACCCATTATCAGGTCACTTTTTAATCTCCTGTGTATCATGCAGATTTGGAGCTCATTCGTGGCCCAGGGACAGGTATAGTCAATGGTCCAGTTTTCAACTAAAATGGAGTTGAAAAGACTCCTTTTTCCGGCACTGTTTTAATCTGGAGGGACATGCAGGCATTGGTGGCTCATGCTGTGGCCCGTACAGGGATAGTCTATGTCCAGAGAAACTAAAATGGTGGTTGAAAGACTCCTTTTTTTCTATCCGTGCACTTTTATAAATCTGGTGTCATGCTGGTATGGGGGGCTTCATGCTGCGTTCCAGACAGGGAATATTCAATTTCCAGTTCAAGTAAAATGATTGTTCAAATCATACAGCCTTCTTGCACTTTTGTAACTTTGTGGTCATGCAAGCGGTTTAAGGCTCATGAGAGAGCTGTGGGAGTGCAAGACAGATGGATAAAGTGAAATGGCGTGTGGATTTTTTTTCTGTGCTTTATAACTCATAAGTGTTGCTTGCCTAAGATGTAGCACATATCCATTTTACTGTAGTGGATGTTAATCCAGCTTTCTTCAAGCCCTGTTTGGGTGTAAGAATGAAGGTGTTGTTGCTCTACCCATAGACTTTACAAATGGACATCGATCATAATATACTATCGACTATCTAAAATATCTTCGTCGATGATGGTCGAACACATCCAAAAACAACGGGTGTTGAGACGACAGATATCGTTAGCAACCATGATCTTAAGCTGGTCTCTATGTGTTGTATGTGTGCCCTGCATTACATATGTTGGTGAGTGGTAAATAAAGATTGCCAGAGGTCACCCCCATTCAGCTATCTGCCACCTTGTCCTCTGCTTTGCTGCTCTGCCGCTTACGGCACTACTTGGCACTACTAACAGCTGTCACGTCTCGAATGTTGTTTCCACCGTGACATTAGGGAAGTGAAGCAGACGCAACAGAAGTGTCTCCAGATTATTCAATCAGCAAGGTCTCCATTCCTGCATTTTACTCTCTATTTGGGGTGGGTGGAAGGAAAGTGCTGAGTTTGTTTTGTACCGGGGATCAGGAGGGTGGCCACCTCAGTAACTTTGTTCATTTTGGATGGCCTTAAATGCGAGGATTATGTTTGAGGAAAAATGATAGCATCCAAGCACTCATGTGAGAGATGGAGCCTTGATTTCCTAAGGCCTCTGGGTCTAGGCACTAGCACAACTGTCTTCCCTCATCTTCCTCCTCCGCCTCAAATTCGTGCCTCGCATGCCAACCTCTATTTCCAAGCAGGTGATACAGTAACGTCGGTGTTCAGGAATACCTCATCCTCCTCCCCTTCCTCCGTCACAGCTTCAACTCAACCCTGACTTGCCTTAGATGATGCACTCTGAGAGCTGAGGCGCCGCCTTGCACTAGCCCTGGACCCTGAACCACTGCCTAATGAAGACCGATAAAATTGTGAAACTGTTGGGCCTTGTGGATTCGAGAGAGAGAAAGGCTCCATGTCTGCATCTGTGTCCGCCCTCCTCCTCCGTCGCGGTTGGCCCGGGATGTTTCAGAGTATCCAGTGATCGTTCCAGAAATAAGATCCCCAAAAATGCTCATGCTGACAAGGGCATTGTACGCACTGATCATTTGGTGTCTTCTTAAAAACGGGGCAAGGATGGTGCAGAGCTCTTTAAACCTGCCTCCACTCTCGGTGGCTCAAACCCCGAGGTCCGCACCGCTGCTTGTCAGGCCATGTGTCCTTCGTACTGCAAAATGGCTTTTTGCGCTGCTGCCACAATCTCTGGACCCATGTGAGGGTGGAATTCCAACGTGTTGCCACATCAACAATGAGACGGATGACGGGGAGGCCGAGCTGACGCTGAAAACGCAGCCAGGGGACGAAGCAGGGTACGAACGGCGGAAGTGCGAACTCAGACCTCGAGCCTTCCTCAGAAGGCAGTCCAGTAGGCTTTAGAAAATTTCTGGACGACAAGGGTTTTCAGACATGTGCCAGCAAGGGATGTGCCCCCGCCTACCAATCTTAAGGGCGGCCAGCAGATTTCGCCCGTTTCGCACACCACCTTGCCTGGCACAAGTTTGTCCCCACCCAGCCACGCTCGGTCTTGTTGCGGAGAGCCGTCCACAGCTCCTGACCTGTGTGTGGACCGGTCTCCAAGACAGATTTAATTTCAACACGGCCTGGTTTCTCTGGGCACGTGATCCCCACCAGAGGCCCCTTGGGGGGAAAGAGCCTGCACCATCCTGCGGTTTTTGAAGAGCGTGCGCCGAGCCTGAGAGCCACCGTCAGCACCAAAAGACATCCACCCAGCTACCCAGTGAGCTGTCACAGAGATATAGCGGCCTTGGCCGTGCTTACTAGTCCATGTGTCCTGTGGTCAGATGGATTTTTTCCGGCCCACGATGCAGAAAACGCGCTTGAAAGTTTAGATGACACGGGCTGACCGGGGCAGGGACGGCTTTTCTGGCAAAAGAATGCCTGCTCGACATGGTATTGGGGGAGGCAAGGGCCATGACATGGCGGAACCCATCTCTGACCACCAGACGGAAAGGCAACATTCCAAGGCCAAAAGCCTGGCAATGCCGACATTCAGGCTTTTGGCTTTGGGATGGTTTTTGGGTTTTAAGTGTTTCTTCTGCTCCCCAAAAACCCGGTAGACAGAAGGCTGGTGCTAGACTGGCGCTGTACGGTGTGCAGGGCAAAATGGTGGGAAGGAGAAGGGGTAGGAGGGGTCTCTGGTGGTGCTGGTGGTACTTGGGCGACGGTGGAGGCTGAAGCGGAGGCTGATCCCTGCTGATCATGACTCTGAGAGACATGGGCAGCTGAGGCACGGTTTGGGGGGTGGCGGAGGAGGAGGAGGCGAAGACAGAGGGTGTGACAGTGGTTGGAAGCCCGGCATCGGTGTGGCCGTTTTTGGACAAGTGTTTCCCTCCATTTCAACTCATGCATTCGCTGCATGTGACTAGACATATTGGTGGTGGTTTAACACCTAAGATTCTTCCCTCTACTGATGCGTTTACGGCAAAGGCGGCATATGACATCGCAGGGTGTATCAGAGGCTTGCTCGAAAAAGGCCCAGGCTTGAGAGGTCCTGGACCTTTTCGAAGGCGGTAAGCGAGGAGCGGTGTTTCCGTTGATCATGGCTGGGGGAATCATCTCAGTGGACTTCTGCGACCGCCCTCTCCCATTTTTGAGGCGGGAGCCGTACTGACACTACTTGATCGTCTTCCTCCTCATCCACTGATGAAGCGCTGGCAAGCAAACTCTGCTGAAAAGACCACATTGGATCCGCAATGTTGTCATCATCATCATCAACACAGGTGACTTCGTGTCCTGACATTCTGCATCCAGAGCTACGGGCTACAAGCAAGAGGCACTGCAAGGCGTTGCCGACCACCCAGGATTTTTGCCGATTGACCGGCTTAATTCTCCTCCTCTGATGGCATCAGTAACTGGGCGTCAGAGCAGACAAAATCATCCTCTTTGGCCTCTTGATCTTTTAATATGCCTTCTGACCCCAACTGCATTTTGTTATCAAAGAGGTCTTCAGAAAATGGATTATCCACAGTGATGGGTACACGAGTTGACATTTGGGCTGCCTTCGCTTCATGTTGGACGGATGCTGATGATGATGATGATGACATTTGTGGCCGTGACTAGGAGGACGAGGAGGTAAGACTGCTGGATGCAGTTTGCATTAACCACTGAAGAACATATATGCGACGCTGTTCTTTACTGAGATTCGCAAGGCCCTGACCCAGCGATGACAGGCCTGACGGTCCTGCAACCGACGATCCGCTGGCATGCGTGTTGTCACCAGCACTGGAAGGAGCACCTTTTCTCTTACCTCTACCTCCATGTCCTACACCCCTCTTTGCTCGCTTCCTACCTGCATTTCGCTCCATGTTCAGAAAGATAAATTTTGAGAAGGTATGGAAGAGTTTTTGACAGTCTCTTATTAAAAGACGGCAAATCACAGCTATTCTTAAATCCCTCTAATTTCCTACAGCCAACTAGGATTAGAAACTGAAATGTTTCTAGCGAATATCTGTGAAATGCGGTCTGGTGGAAGAACCGTAACATAAAATCAACAGTGTTCTTCCTTCAGTCTCTGAGAATTACAACTGCCCAGTAGGACTAGCAGTTGATAGTTTTCAACAAACTATCGTACAAATACACGATTAGGGCCAAACTGAGACGCACTGAGTGAAATAGAAGTATTAAAAAGTTATATAGATTAATATGGCGGCCTTCACACCACTGACTACAGGCGCAAATAACTAGGAAATATGTATAACAATTTGCGAACAACTGAGCTCTATGAGACCAACAGACTCACGGACTGCAATGAGAGTATTTAAATGTTATATGTAGTGTTGAGCGATTATAATCGACAAAATTGAAATCGGCACGGGTTTTACGTTTATCGGAATTTTCTGATCACGCAATAATTTAGGTGAGAATCTGCGCATAATCTATTACTATCGTGCCATTTTCGGCACTTCCTGTCATTTTGGCGGCCAGCAAATCAGCTTAGAGAATAGTGCAGGGTGAGCTGGGTGTGCGACGTCATGACTGTGATGTGTATGCTTGTGATTGGATGGAAAAATTACAGCAGGAACTGTAGAGAGTTTCAAGAAAGGCTTAGATACCTACCTGGAACTAAAAAATATTAATGCGTGCGTAGCTATGTAAAATTCTGGATCCTGGCTGGTAGAGGCTCTGTGGTCAGAAATATGGTCTCCAATGGAGCAGATTGGTTCTTGCCTTGTGGGTTGCAGGGTATGGGATGACCAGTGGTGAGGCTGGGCTCAAAGTCCTTGTCCCTCTCCCTCACCCATATTTTCACCAACCTTGAACTTGATGGACATGTGTCTTCTTTCAACTGTACTAACTATGTAACTATGTAACCTCGTTTTACATAGAACAGCCCTTCCTGTTCAGCATCAGTGTGTCTCTGTGTCTCATAAGAGCAGGACGTGTAGTCAGCTTTCTCCTCAATATAGCTCAGCGACACAGTTCTCTTTGTTCACACAGACAACTATGCTTTTAGCTGTGAACATTAGAACACAGGTAGATGAGAGAATTTCAGTTTTTAGTTAGTTAGGCTGAGACTTTGAAAGAAGCTTATAGCGCTCTACAGCCGAGGGGGTGGGGGTGGGGGTGGTTGAGGGCGAACATAGACAGACAGGCAGGCTTTTGAAAGGAGAGTGAATATTGCGCAGTCCAGACTGCTTTGACCCTGCATTGAAATGGCTTTTTATTACCAGTTTTTGGCCAATTTTTGGTGAAATAGTACCTTGTATTTTGTGCAGCCTGTACTTATATTAGGATACAGAACGTTTCTAGTAACTGCAGGTGTATTTGATAGGTGCAAAACCCACCTTTTATTATCCGTACACGATTTAATTAGTTTTTTTTTCACTTTTGTGCAGCCCAGTTTTGATCAAAGACCCACTTTTTTCTTACAATAGAATACTGAACTTTTCTAGTCACCGCAGGTATATTTCATAGGTACAAAAACCACCTATTATTATCAGTACACAATTTAATTACGTGTTTTCACTTTGGCGCAGCCCAGTTTTGTTCAAAGACCCACTTTGTACTTACAATAGGATATAGAACTTTTCTAGTCACCGCAGGTGTATTTCATAGGTGCAAAAACCACCTTTTATTATCCATACACAAGGTAATTAGGTTTTTTTCACTGTGGCGCAGCCCCGTTTTGTTCAAAGACCCACCTTGTACTTACATTAGGATACAGAAATTTGCTAGTAATTGCAGGCGTATTTCATAGGTGCAAAACCCACCTTTTATTATCCGTATACATTTCATATAGGTGTTTTTTTTACTTTGGTGCGGCCCAGTTATGTTCAAAGAGCCACCTTGTACTTAAATTTGAATACAGAAATTTTGTAGTTACTGTTAGTGTATTTCATTGGTGCAAAAATCACCGTTTGTTATCCGTATAACTTTTAAATAGCTGTATTGCATGTGGTGCGGCCCTAGTTTTTTTCAAATAGCCACGTTGTATGACAATTTTCTAGCAACTGTTCTCGTTTGTCATTGCTGCAAAAAATGCAATTTCTCATCCGTGTAACTTCTGAATATTTTTATTGCGCTCGGTTTGGCGCAGATAGCGCACTTGTATGATAGTTTGTTGAAAACTATCAATTCCTAGTTATACTGGGCAGTTGTAAATCCCTGGGACTGAAGGAAGGACACTGTTGATTTTGTCTTATGGTTCTTCCACCAGACCGCATTTCTCAGGTATTCGCTAGAAACATTTCAGTTTCTAATCCTAGTTGGCTGTAGGAAAATAGAGGGATTTAAGAATAGCTGTGATTTGCCGTCTTTTAATAAGAGACTGTCAAAAACTCTTCCATACTTTTTTTTTTTTTAACATTAGTAACTTTACTTCAACAGAACCGATATAATAATACAAGTGGGCACCACCCGATGGCATGGTGCCCGTATAAATAACAATTTTTTAACAGAATAAAATTTTATAAAACTTTACAAGCATAAAAAAAGTGCAAACCACAACCCAAAAAGGGTTAAACACCACAGTCCAGTCCCCACGATGCTGGGGTTACTGGGGGTAAACACATCCTGGCCCTTTTGCCCCCACACAGTGCCATTATTTGGGTCTTTTTGGCCTCAGGGATCCGGGCGGGGGTCTGGCCCCACTGAGGTGTAGGTGCCCTTTGGGTCAAGGGCATATCTCCGGGTGGGGGGTTTCCCCTGAGCCCCACACGGGGGGAATTTTAACCTCCAAATTTGGGGCACACCCCCTTGCCATCAAGTCCTTCGGGCTTTGGGGCAGTGTAAAAGTGGGGGCCCCCCCATGTGCTTGCAGAAGGGCAGTGGGTAAAGTCAAGCCCCCCTTGATGGTCAGGGTCGCGGGGTTTGGGTCCGGGGGGCCCAGAGGGCGGGGGGTGATTTGCCCTCTTGTCTCTGGGTGACTTTTTTGTGGAGCGGGGTTTGAGGTATCGGGCCCGGGAGTAAGGGCCAGGAAAGGGGGATGGAATTTCCCGAAATTGGTTCGTTCACTTCGCCGAATTTTTCCGTCAAAAAAAAATTTCATTCCAAATTTACTTCGGGACGAATACTTAAAAAACAGCTATTTTTTGGGCCACAGAGCTGGGGTCTGTAGAATTTTGGGCCCATGCTTAAATATGCAGGGGAATTTGGGTTTTGGTCTTCATCAATTTTGTTTTTGATGACACCAGATGACTGCCCCGTCTTAGATCGCTTCACTTAAAATTCCCCCTGGGCATTTAAGAGGAAAAAAATGCCCAAAAAAACTGAAGGGGGAAATGTAGCCTGATAAAGTCATGGCAGCACAGCTGGAAAAAACAGAGGGCCCAGGTGGCAACACACTGAAAAAAGTGTGGAGGTGACGGGGTAGCCCCCAGCAGCATGAGGCAGGGGGGGCCAATGACATTCTGGGGTGGCAAAAACAGGAGTAGGCCAAAGATGGCACAATGACACAGTGTGGTTTGACGACATCACAGGCGCAATGAGGTAGAAGTGGCACAATGACTTTAGAGGTGGCAAAAAAACAGGAGAGACCACAGATGGCACAATGACACAGTGGGTTTTGGGCACGGTAGCAGCCACAGCAGCGCAGAGGTCAGACATGGGGAAAAAATGACAGAGTGTGTAGGTCACGGCATCAGCCACGCCAGAGAGGCGACAGTGGACAAAGACAGTGGTAGGCACGGGGAGCACCAAGCGCAGCATGAGGTCAGACAGTGGGGACAGTGACACAGTGTGTAGGTCACGGGAGCACCACAGCGCAGCAGAGGTCAGACAGGGCACAATGACATTTGGAGGTGGGAAAAAAAAGGAATAGGCAAAAGAATGGGGCAAAGACACAGTGTGTAGGTCACGGCAGCAGCCACACAGCAACATGAGGTCAGACAGGTGGCACAATGACAGAGTGTGTAGTCACGGCATCAGCCTAGCAGCAGCAGCATGAGGTCAGACAGATGGACATATGACAGTGCGTAAGTCACGGCAGCACGCCACAGCAGCAGCATTAGGTCAGACTAGTGGGACAATGACACAGTGTGTAGGTCACGGCAGCAGCCAAGCAGCAGCATGAGGTCTTGACAGTGGCACAATGACCATTCTGGATGTGTGCAAAAACGGAGTAGGTCCACAGAGTTGGACAATGACACATTGTGATGGTCACGGCAGCAGCCACAGCAGCAGCATGAGTCAACAGTGGCACAATGACATTCTGGAGGTGGCAAAATCAGGAGTAGGCCACAGAGTGGACAAAGACACACTGTGGAGGTCACGGCACGCAGCACACTCAGCAGCATGAGGTCAGACAGTGGGCACAATTACCATTCTTGGAGGTGGCAAAAACAGGAATAGGCCACCGAGTGGACAGACACAGTGTGTAGGTCACGGCAGACAGCAAGAGGTCAGACAGATGCAACAATGACTGAGTGTGTAGGTCCACGGCATCAACCACAGCAGCAGCATGAGGTCAGCACATTGCACATGACATTCTGGAGGTGGAAAAAACAGAGTAGGCACAGATGGGACAATGACACAGTGTGGAGGTCACGGCAGCAGCACATCAGCAAGCATGAGGTCAGACAGTGCACAATGACATTCTGGAGTGGCAAAAACAGGAGTAGGCCACAGAGTGGGACAATGAAACGTGTTAGGTCACGTCAGCAGCCCCAGCATTAGCATGAGGACAGACAGTGGCACAATTACACAGTGTGTAGGTCACGTTATCAGCCACAGCAGCAGCATGAGGTCAGACAGTGGCCCAATGACAGTGTGGAGGTCGCATCAGCAGCCACAGCAGCAACATGAGGTCAGACAGTGGCACAATGACAATCTGGAGGTGGCAAAAACAGGAGTAGGCCACAGAGTGGGACAATGACACAGTGTGGAGGTCACGGCAGCAGCCACAGCAGCACATGAGGTTCAGAAAGTGGCACAATGACATTCTGGAGGTGGCAAAAACTGAGTAGGCCACAGAGTGGCACAATGACAGAGAGTGGAGGTGACGCGGCAGCAGTATGAGGTCAGACAGTGGCACAATGACAGAGTGTGGAGGTGGGTGGCAATACCAGTCCCTGGTAAAGATGGTTGGTGGCAGATGGAGAAACTGTCAGCAGATGTGTGGCATCAGGCGGGTGGCGGCATCAGATTAGTGGCTGAGGCAGGTAGTTTGAACCCAGACTCATTTCTCACAGTTTGGGTGAGGCGTCATGGCTGATGTAGTCTTACGCCTAAGGTATTGGTGTGTGGAAATCCTGGCCGATCCACACCTGATTCATCTTGACAAAGGTCAGTCGTTCCACATTTCCCGTGGACAAGCGGGCTCTCCTTGGGGTAACGATGGCCCTCGTCACACTGAACACCCGCTCTGATGCCACACTATTTGCCGGGCAGGACAGCTTCTCCACTGCAAACTCGGCAAGTTTGCTAAAACAACTCCAGTTTGGCTGCCCAGTAGTCCAGCGGATCTTCTCACTGGGGTGGCAGAGTTCTGTCCAAGTAGGCCGCCACCTGTTGGTTCAGGTTCTGCTCCAGGTCCTGCTGCTGCTGCTGCTGGCGACTGCCCTCCTCACTAGGCGGGTGAAGGAAGCTGCTCATCAGTGACTCCAGACTTAGGTTGCTGCTGATGGAGCTGGTACTGCTCCTACCCCCCCACATTCCCCCAGCAGCTGCGGCTGTAGTACGTGAGCGCTGAAGAACCCCCCGGTCAGACCTGTCAGAGGAGGGACGATGCTGCACATAGGCAGCGGCCAACTGATTACGGAGGATTTCCCTATAGTATTTGAGTTTGTCCTCCCTCTCAATAGCTGGAAAATGGCTCCCATTTTGGACCGGTAGCAAGGGTCCAATAGGGTGGAGAGCCAGAAGTCATCCCTCTGCCGGATGCTGACTATTCGGCTGTCACTAGCCAGGCAAATCAGCATGCCGCGGGCCATCTGCACAAGTGATTCCGAGGGGCTCCCTGCCTCCATCTCCACTGTATACTCTGCCACGTGCTTGGGGTCATCTGCCTCGTCTTCCTCATCTCCATCCACCTCCTCCAGCTGCTCCTCCTCTCTTGTCACCTGGGTAGAAAATCCACTCATTCACCAGACAATGCTTCTGCTCCAATGTCCTCCTCCTCCTCCATTTCAGTCCCCACCGGACTCATGTGGCCGTGAGATGTAGTCGCCACGTCTCCAGTCCCCTGCCCAGACAGATTTTTCAGCATCTGTTCCCAGACATGAAGCAGTGGAATGAAGTTATTCATCCCGTAGTCCTGGCGACTGACAAATAACGTGGCCTCCTCGAATGGCCTCAACAAACGGCAGGTGTCACGCATGAGCTGCCACTGGCTGAAATCAAAGTTACACAGGGGAGTAACTCCTGTCCGCCTGGATCATCAAAAAATCGTTAATGGCCTTTCTCTGTTTATACATTCAGTTCAACATGTGCAGGCTGGAATTCCAACGGGTGGAATCATCGCATATCAGAGTGTGTTGCCGTTCTGCCGCTGCAACTCGAGGAGGGTGTTCCTGGCTTTGAAGGAAAGGAAAGGATGGAGTGCATGCACAGTTTCCTGGCCATTTTCAGAATCTTCTGAAAATCGGTGGACGACTTCAGGAACCTTTTCACAACCAGATTGAACACGTGCGCCATGCAGGGCGCATGGACCATCCCTCCTCGGTGCAGCGCGGACCTCCCATTGTCCGTCACAATGGTTCCGATTTGCAGTTGGTGCGGAGAAAGCCACACATCGATTTCTTGCTGCATGACGCGGAGGAGTTCCTCTCCTGTGTGACTTCGTTTGCCGAGGCAAGCCAGGTGTAGAACTGCGTGACACCGCTGTGCCCTACACATGTGGTATGATGGAGCAGTACTTGTGGAGGCTGAGATGGTGGTGGTGGTGGAGGAGGAGGAGGCGGACATTGGCGCAGGAGCCGCAGTTTGACAACGTGGAGGAGAAAGCGGCATCTCCTGTCCAAGTTGTTGGTGTGCCTGGGCCGGAAGCACATTCACCTAGTGGGCCGTAAAGGACATGTACTGGCCCTGACCGTAGTTACAGCTCCAGACGTCCGCACTGCCATACACCTTGGAACAAACCGATAAGCTCAAGGACTGGCCCACCTTCTGTTCTACATATTTATGAAGTGCTGGTACTGCCTTTTTGGAAAAGAAATTACGGCTTGGAACTCTCCATCTCGGCTCGGCACAAGCCATTAGTTCTCTGAACGGTGCAGAGTCCACCATTTGGAAAGGGAGGGACTGCAGCACCAACAACTTGGACAGGAGTACGGTCAGCTTCAGTACCTTAGGATGGTTGGACGCATACTGTTGTCTCTTTGCAATCGCCTTGCTGAACGACTGCTGGCGCCATGAGTAGTGAGGAGCAGGAGCATCTGGACCGGGAGATGATGTCAAAGAGAAACAGCTCCCATCTGCAGAGGTGGTGGAGCCTTGACTGGCTGCAATGGCATGCGTGCCACTGGGCGCTGCTGCTGCTGCTGTTGCTGTGGCGGCAGGATGGACCACCACATCTGAGCCACGTTTCTCCCAGGCCACCGGATGGTGACGCTGCATGTGTTGACGCAGGGCCGTGGTGCCAACGTTAGCTCCCTGGCCACACTTCACTTCGACGATCGCAAGCCAGCTGATCGTCGGTTGCAGGAAAGTCAGGCCTGTCATCACTGGGTCAGGGCCCTGTGAATCTCAGTAACGAACAGCGTCGCCAATCTGTTCTTCAGTGGTTAATGCAACCTGCATGCTATGATCCAGGACAGGAATAGTCAATGTCCATTCCAACTAAAATGGTGGTTCAATCTGTGGGTCATGCAGGTTTGAGAGTCATGCTGCGTTACAGGATATGGATGGTCAATGTCCATTTCACTAAAATACTGCTTCAAAGACTACTTTCTTCCGGAACTTTTTAATCTGTGGGTCATGCAGGTTTGAGGGTCATGCTGCGTTCCAGGACAGGATAGACAATGTCCAGTTCAAGTAAAATGATGGTTCAAATAATACTGCCTTCTGGCACTTTTTAATTTGTGGGTCATGCAGGTTTAAGGGTCATGCTGTGGTACAAGACAGGGACAGTGAATGGTCTGTGACTTTTTTTTGTGACTTTTATAACTTAATTGTGTTGCCTAAGATGTAGCACGTATCCAGTTTACTGTTGTGGATGTTAATTCCTTCTTCTCCAGCCCTTTTGGGTGTAAGAATGAAGGTGTTGTTCCTCTCCCATAGACTTTAATGTTCATCGGCGATAAATCGATGTCTATTTTATTTATATTTGCATTTATTTATCAAATTATTTATTTGATCCCGGAAATCGCTTGATAATTGACGATGTCGACTATCGACCCGATGATGATAGTCGACGTAATCGCTCATCACTAGTTATATGGATTAATATGGCAGTCTTCACACCACTGACAACAGGCGTAATTTACTATCAAATATGTATAACACAATATGCGTACAACTGAGCTCTTGTCGCCAAACAGACGCAACGGAACTGCAATAAGTGTTAATTTAAATTTTTATATGGATTAATAGGCACCCTTCGCACCACTGACAACAGGCGATTTTACTAATAACTATGTATAACACAATATGTCGTAAAACTGAGCTCTCAAGCGCCAAAACAGACCCATGGACTGCAGTAAGAGTTTTTAATTTATATGGATTTAATATGGCGGCCTTCGCACCACTGGACAACAGGCGTAATTTACTATCAAATATGTAGAGGAGATCGGGCGAATCGATTCTAACTCTGTGGAATTCGTTTAGAATTTCAGGAAAACTTCGGTCGGATAACGGAAGTCTAACTTTGGGGTACTTCGGGTGAACGAAGCTGTGCTTTTTGATTAAATAAATATGGCTGCGAGCACATGCGCTAACATGGGGCAAAGCACTCTGGGAGAAGAAGGCAATAGCCTGCATGACATGTGCAGAGGTGAAGCCAATCAGAGACGGTGGATTCTGTGACGTCACCACACCTATATAAGTCCGGGCGCGACGCTGGGAGCTCATACCGCTCTCCACTGTACAGATCAGCGGAAGGTGCTGCCGCGACTTGATAGCTCTTACTGAACAATTGATTTTTATATAGCGATTTTCTGTGGGTGTTCTAGCTTGTTTCTCAGAGAACTGTTCTCTTAATGTCTATTTCTAATTTTTTGGGTATTGGATCTGAAAATCCAGGTGCGTCCACTGCAGTCATCATATATATACATTCAATGATCCACAAGTGGGATCTAACCAGGTTCCCTCTTGTATTCATTTAAAGAAACAGCGTTTTTACAATACAAATTCCACTTCAATCATGTGTTGGCTGCTCAATTCCATTGCCGCCAATTTTACACACAGTGGTTAATTAAGCGATTGTTTATGCTGGTGTGCTGAAACCCCAATAAACCCGTCTTTTCAGCGCCAAAATATATAAATTATTTTCCTGTAGCCTACATTCACAAGCAAAGGTTAATTCACAACTGTATCTCTAGTTTGTGTGGCTAGAAAACACGCAATGTAACATGCTACAAAGCTACTACATTGGCGGCTCAATTTCTTTGGCGCAAATTTACATCCAGGGGTTAATTAAGCGTTGTTTTGCTTGGTAGTGCTGCACCCCCAGAAAACCGTCTTTTTCAACCCCAAAATATAAACTTTTTTCCAGTAGCCTAATTCACAACAAAAGTTAATTACAACTGTATCCTCTTGTTGTGGTGGGCGTAGAAAGCACGCAACTTGAAACACGCTACAAAGCTACTATTTTTGGGGCTTCAATACCTTGGCGCAATTTTACATCCAGCGGTTAATTAAGCGTTGTTTTGCTGGTGATGCTGACCCAAAGAAACGTCTTTTCAACGCCAAAATATAATAAATTTTTTCCTGTAGCCTAATTCAACCAAGCAAGAGATTTAATTACTATGTTCTCTTGTTGTGTGGCGTAGAAAACACGCAATGTAACACGCTACAAAGCTACTATGTTTTGGGGCTCAATTCTTTGCGCAATGTTACATCCAGGGGTTAATTAAGTGTTGTTTTGCTGGGTGTGCTGACCCAAGAAACCGTCTTTTTCAATGCCCAAAATATATAAATTTTTCCTGTAGCCTATTCCAATTAAAGGTTAATTACAACTGTAATCTCTTGTTGTGTGGCGTAGAAACACGCGAATGAAAACGCTACAGAAGCTACTATTTTGTGCGGCTCAATTCTTTGGCGCAATTTACATCCAGGGGTTTAATTAAGCGTTTATTTGCTGTGTGCTGACAAAAATAAACCGTCTTTCAACGCCAAAATATACACATTTTTCCTGTAGCCCCCCCTAATTCACAGCAAAGTTAATTACAACTGTAATCTCTTTTTATGTGCGTAGAAAACACTCAATTGTAACACGCTACAAGCTACTATTTTGTGGGGCAACAATTCTTTGTGCGAAATTTACATCCAGGGGTTAATTAAAGCGTTGTTTTTCTGTGTGCTGACAAAAATAAACCGTCTTTTCAACGCCAAAATATATAAATTTTTCTTCCCTTTAGCCCATAATTCATGTCCGAAGGTTAAATTAAGCCTATTTGGTTTTACATTAGTAAAACACAACATTGTTTGAAAAGGCAACATACATGTAAATTTTTCCTGGCCATGTTGTTGGAGCGCAAATTATATCCAAGTGTTACCCCAAGAGCTTGTTACTGGTTCATTTGGGATCAAAAACAGGGTGTATATTTATCATATACAGATATCATCTCAAACATTTTCTGAACATTTTGGAACAAACTGTATGTCAGACAGAGAGGTGGCAGGCCTCTGCACCTGCGAGTGGCAGTGCCACAAATGAAAATAAAATAAAAATACATTCCTGGAACAGTCCCCAGGTCGCAGCACAGCAAGGGACGTCGCAGCAGGGGTCACTCGGAGAGGCCATCAACTGCCACTGTCATCTAGCGGCCGTGGTGTTGTTTCAGCGACCCAAGGGTTCTTGATTGGTTGACTAGGGCATCATTCTTCTCCCAGATTACAATCTGACAACCCCAGCCCAAGAAGTCGGAGGGAACCTCAACACATCCCGTAGTTGGCATGGCCCCGGGAGCGGTCATCGCCCTCCCTGTCCCTCAGCCCCGCCTCCGTGCCATCCGGGTTCCCTCAGCCCAAGAGATCTACTAATGTGGTCTGGGCTCAGCACACTATATAAGCGAGGAGTGACAATTGAAGAGGGCAGTCAGCAGCTACATTGGCAGCGAAGAATGGGCCAATATCTCGCCTCTTCTTGGCAGTAGTGCAAGTATAGATGTTGGAGAGTGGCCCATGGGATGACATCGTTGGAGGGATCAGCCTCTGCATACCAAGACCCGGTGATGATGAACAACAGTGACGATGAAAACACAAATAGGATTATGATGTAGCCGACCGCACTGGGAGCCGGGTGAGGCAAAGGGCTTCATCATCGTCAGGAGAAGAGGGCTTCAGCTGCCGCGTCAGGCAGCGGCGCAGCCTGCAAGTGGGTCGAGAGTGGCCGTGAGTCAGCAGGATAGCAGCAGTGGAGGTCGTATCCATGCGGCCAAGGGGTAAAAAAACCCAGCTTCAGCAGGTCCAACAAAGTAGCGGCACAGGGGCTCAGCGAGGCAAGCGGCGGCAGTAGGTCACTCAGTGCGGAGCGTTGGCGGTATAATCCGATACTCGGCGGTGTATATGTATATGTACGAATCTTGGGCAGAAAGTGAAGCGTGGCCTGTAACTAACATTGAGCATCAACGGCCCTAGCGTCACACATGCAGCGTCACCATCCGGTGGCCTGGAGAAACGTGCTCAGATGTGGTGGTCCATCCTCCCGCCGGCAGCAACAGCAGCAGCAGCAGCGCCCAGTGCACTCATGGCCATTGTCAGCCATTCAAGCTCCACCACCTCTGCTGAAGGAGCTGTTTCTCTTTGACCTCATCTCCTGGTCCAGATGCTCCTGCTCCCTCGCTACTCATGGCGCCAGCAGTCATCAGCGAGGCGATTGCAAAGAGACAACAGTATGCGTCCCACCATCCGTAAGGTGGCAGCAGCTTACTGTGCTCTGTCCAAGTTGTTGTGTATTGCAGTCGCCTCCCTTCCAAATGTGACTCTGCACCATTCAGAGAACTAATGGCTTGTGCGAGCGAGATGGAGAAGTTTCAAGCCGTAATTTCTTTTCCAAACTGGCAGTAACCCGGAGCACTTCATAAATATGTAGAACAGAAGGTGGGATCAGTTCCTTAGCTTATCGTTGTTCCAAGGTGCACGGCAGCGCAGACGTCTGGACTGTAATTACGGTCAGACGCAGTACATGTCCTTTAACGGCCCACTGGGTTGAGAATGTGCTTCCAGCCAGGCACACCAACAACTTGGACAGGAGACGCCGCATTCTCCTCCACGTTGTCAAAACTCTGCCGCTGCGCCAAAGTCCGCACTCCTCCTCCTCCACCACCACCGACCATCTCAGCATCCACCAAGTACTGCCTCCATCATACCACATGTTGTAGGGCTACAGCGGTGTCACGCAGTTCTACACCTGGCTTGCCTTGCGCGAACGAAGTCACACAGGGAGGAACGCTTCCGCGGGCATGCAGCAATAAATACGATGAGTGGCTTTTCTCCGGCCAACTGCAAATCGAACCAATGGTGACGGACAATGGGAGAACATGGGTGTCCTGCGCTGGTAACACCAAGGAGGGATGGTCCATGCGGCCCTGCAATGGCGCACGGTGTTTCAATCTGGTTGTGAAAAGGTTCCTGAATTCTTCCACCGATCTTCAAACATTCTGAAAATGGTCCAGGAAACTGACATGCAACTTTATCCCATTCGGTACAAAGCCAGGAACACCCTGCCTCCCTCTAGTTGCAGCGGCCAGAACGGCCTCCCCCCAACACACTCCGAAATTGCGATGCTCCAACCCTTTGGAATTCCAGCCTGCACATCTGTTTGGACCGACTGTATGAACAAGAAAGGCCATTAAACGGATTTTTTGATGATCTAAGCCAGGCAGACAGAAGAACACCCCTGTGTAACTTTGAGTCAGCCATTGGGCAGCTCATGCGTGACAAACCACGCCTGCCGTTTGTTGAGGTCATTCGAGAGACGACGTTATTTATCAGTCGCCAGGACTACGGGATGGAATAACGACATTCACTGCTTCATGTCCTGGAACAGATGCTGAAAAATCTGTCTGGCAGGGACAGAAACGTGGCGAACTACATCTCTGGCCCAACATGACTCCTGGTGGGCGACTGAAAATTAGAGGAGGAGGATATTGGAGCGCTCAAGCATTGTCCGGAGAAATGAGTGATTTCCACCCTGGTACAAGAGAGGAGGAAGCAGGAGCAGCTGGAGGAGGTGGATGGAGATGAGGAAGACGATGCCATATGACCCCCAAGGCACCGTGGCAGTAACAGTGGGAGAATGGAGGCAGGGAGGCCCCCTCGGAGTCCACTTGTGCAGATGGCCCCAGCATGGCTTATTTTCCTGGCTAGTGACGGCCGAATAGTCAGCATCCGGCAGAGGATGACTTCTGGCTCTCCACCCAACGGACCCTCGCTACCGGTCCAAAATGTGGGAGCCCTTATCCCAGCTATTGATAGGGAAGACAAACTCAAATACTATAGGGAAATCCTCCGTAATCAGTTGGCCCTGCCTATGGCGGCTTCGTCCACCCTCAGACAGGTCTGACCGGGGGGTTCCTCAGACGGCTCACGATACTACTGCCTGGCGGCTGCGTGGGGGAAGTAGGGGTAGGGGCAGTACAGCTCCATCATAGTACCTAAGTCCTGAGTCACAGATGAGCAGCTTCCAATCACCCGCCTAGTGAGGAGGTCAGTCTCCAGCAGCAGCAGTACCTGGAGCAGTCCCCTGTGAACCAACAGGTTGTGCCTACTTGGACAGCACTCTGCCACCTCAGTTAGAAGATCCGCTGGACACTTGGGGCAGCCAAACTGGATGTGTGGCCGCAACTTGCCGAGTTTGCAGTGGAGAAGCTGTCCTGCCCGGCCAGTAGTGTGGCAATCAGAGCGGGTGTTCAGTGCGGCGGGGGTCCATCGTTACCCCACTGAGAACCCGCATGTCCACGGGAAATGTGGAACGACTGGACCTTTGTTCAAGATGATCAGGTGCGTGGATCGGCCAGGATTTTCACACACCATGCCTTAGGCGTCAGTCCAGGGTTCAAACTACCTGCCTCAGCCACTTTCTGGTGCCGCCACTCGCCTGATTCCGCGCACACATCTGCTGCCTAGTTTCTCCATCTGCCTACTACCTATCTTTACGAGGGACTGTATTTTGCCACACACCTCACACTCGTCATTGTGCTACTCCTATGACCACATGCTGTTCTGCATGTCTGTTTCTGTTTGCGCGTGACATCCACACTGTGTCATTGTGCCCACTGTCTGACCTCATGCTCGCTGCTGTGGCTGCTGCCATGTCCTCCACACTGTGGTCATTGTGCCACTGCCTGACCATCTCAACAAGGACTATCATTACTACTCGAATCTTCTTTGACACGCATCACATCTGCTGAACTCTGTTTGTTTATAAGGACTGCCTGACCTCAAGCTGCTGCCAGGCCGTGACCTCTCTCTCAAGTCTTGTGCCACTCTGTGGCTCCTCCTGTTTTGGTCCACCTCAGAATGTCATTGTGTCCACTCTCTGACCGTCATGCTGCTGCTGACTCCTTTGTGCCTCCCTCTGTGACCTCATTGTGCCACGCCTGAATCAAGCAGCTCGCCGCCTGACCTGCCTCTCCCTCAGTCATTAGTGCCATTCTGTGCTTCCAACCTGTTTTGTGCCACCTGTCCAGAATGTCATTGGGCCACTGCCTGATCTCATGCTGCTGCAGTCCCGTTACCTCCGTCCACACTGTTGTGATTCCTGCCACTCTGTGGCCTAATACTGTTATTTCCGCCTCCAGAATGTCATTGTGCCACTGCCTATCTCGATACTGCTGCCGCCGTGACCTCCACACTGTTGATTGTGCCCTCTGTGGCCCTTATACTGTTTTAGAGTCCATGCCTCCCCAGAAATGTCGATTGTGTCCACTGCGCTATCTCAAACAGCGTGCCACCGGTGACCTCCACACTGTGTGATTGGTCCACTTTGTTGCCTAATACTGTTTTGCCGCTCCAGAATGACATGTACCACTGCCGATCTCATGCTGCTGCTGTCGTGACCCTCCACACTGATCAGTGTGCCACTCTGTGGCCTATTACTGTTTTGCCGCCTCCAGAATGTCATTGTGCCACTGCATGATCTCATACTCGCAGCCGCCGTGGACCTCCACACTGTAGTGATAGCCACGTTGTGGCCTAATACTACGGTTATTGCCGCCTCGCCAGAATGACATTGTACCACTGTGCCTGATCTCATCTGCTGCTGTCGTGACCTCCACACTGTAACCATTGTGCCAGCTCTGTGGGCCTAATACTGTTTTGCCGCCTCCAGAAATGTCCATTGTTCCACTGCCGAAACTCATGCTGCGCTGTCCGGGACCTCCACACTGTTATCTTGTGGTTCACACTGTGGCCTAATACTGTATTTGTGCCGCCACCAGAATGTCATTGTGCCACTGCCTGACCTCAAAGTAACTGCTTTGCCGCCGTGACCTCGCTCTCATCATTGTGCCACTTCTGTACTTCCTCGAGTTTTGCCACCTCCAGACGTCATTGTGCCACTGCTTACCTCATGCTGCTGTGGCTGCTCCGTCACCTCCACACTCTGTCACTAATGTTGCCACCTGAGCTCTCAGCTTGTTTTTTTCCAGCTTTCGCTGGCATGGCTTTATCAGGCTACATTCCCGCTTGAGTTTTTTGGTCAGTTTTACCCAGGGAATTTTATAGTGAAGCGATTCTAAGAGCGGCGGCAGTCATCTGCGTGTCATACTAAAACACAACATTGTATGAAGACCAAACTAAGCTCCCTCCTGCATAATTTAACATGGCACAATGTTCTACAGCCACCCTGCAGCCTCTGGTCAGCCTAAAAATAGCTTCTTTTAACGTGATTCGTGCAATAATCGGAACGAAACGAATTTTGTTGGAAAATTCGGCGAAGTGACCGAATCGAATTTTTGTGAAATTCGCCCATCTCTAAATATGTATAATACAATATGCATACAACTGAGCTCTCTGCGCTAAACAGAAGCATGACTCGCAATAAGAGTAATTTAAATTTTATATGGATTAATATGGCGGCCTTTCGCACCACGACAACTAGCTAACTTACTTATCACATATGTATACAAAGCAAAATGTGTACAACTGAGCTTTCTGCGCCAAACAGAAGCATGGACTGCAATAAGAGTATTTAAATTTTATATGGATTAATATGGCAGCCTTTGCAGCCACTGACAACCGGCGTAATTTACTATCAAATATGTATAATACAATTTGACTACAACTGAGCTCTTTGCGGCAAAACAGACCACGGGACTTCAATAAAACTATTTAAAAGTAAGAGGATAAGTTTATGGATGTTAATTCAGCTTCTCAGCACGTTTGTGTAAGAATGAAGGTGTTGTTTCCTCTCCCATAGACTTTAATGTGTCATCGGCGATAATCTATTTATCGGAAATCGGCTTGATAATTTTTTTTTATTTTTTTTTTTTTTTTGAAGAAAAATTGACGATGACGACTATCGACCCGATGATGGATGAGTTTGGACGTAAACGCTCATCACAGTTTATTATGGATTAATATGGCAGCTTCACACCACTGACAACATGCGTAATTACTATCAAATATGTATAACAAACAATATGCTACAACTGAGCTCTAAAAGCGCCAAACAGACCCCGGACCAGCAATAAGTGTATTTAAATTTTATATGGATTAATATTGGCGCCTTCGCACACTGACACCGGTAAATTTACTAACAAATATGTATAATACCATATGCATACAACTGAGCTCTCTGCGCTAAACAGAAGCATGGACTGCAATAAGAGTATTTAAATTTTATATGGATTAATATGGCGGCCTTCGCAAAACTGACAACAGGCGTATTTTACTATTAAATATGTATAACACAATATGCGTAAAACTGAGCTCTCTGCGCCAAACAGACGCACGGACTGCAATAATAGTATTTAAATATTATATGGATTAATATGGCGGCCTTTGCACCACTGACAACAGGCGTAATTTACTATCAAATATGTGTAAAACAATATGCATACAACTGAGCTCTCTGCGCTAAACAGAAGCATGGACTGCAATAAGAGTATTTAAATTTTATATGGATTAATGTGGCGGCCTTCGCACCACTGACAACTAGCGTAATTTACTATCAAATATGTGTAAAACAATATGTGTACAACTGAGCTTTCTGCGGCAAACAGAAGCATGGACTGCAATAAGAATTTAAATAATTTAAATTTTATATGGATTAATATGGCAGTCTTTGCAGCCACTGACAGCCGGCGTAATTTACTATCAAATATGTATAATACATTTTGCGTACAACTGAGCTCTCTGCGCCAAACAGACGCACGGACTGCAATAAATGTATTTAAATTTTATATGGATTAATATGGCGGCCTTTGCACCACTGACAACAGCCGTATTTTACTATTAAATATGTATAACACAATATGCGTAAAACTGAGCTCTCTGTGCCAAACAGAAGCATGGACTGCGATAAGATATGGATTATCTGACAACAGGCGTAATTTACTATCAAATATGTATAACACAATATGCGTACAACTGAGCTCTAAGCGCCAAACAGAGGCACGGACTGCAATAAGTGTATTTAAATTTTATATGGATTAATAGGCGCCTTTGCACCACTGACAACAGCCGTATTTTACTAATAAATATGTATACACACAATATTCGTAAACTGAGCTCACTGTGCCAAACAGAAGCATGGACTGCAATAAAGTATTCTAAATTTATATTGATTAATATGGCGGCCTTGACCATCTGACAACCAGCGTAATTTACTATCAAATATGTCCTAAAACAATATGTGTACAACTGACTTTTCTGCTCCGAAACAGAAGCATGGACTGCAATAAGAGGTATTTAAATTTTATATGGATTAATATGCAGCCTTTGCAGCCACTGACAACCGCAAATTTACTATCAAATAGATAATAACAATTTGCCATACAACTGACGCTCTTTGCGGCAAACAGACGCAACGGACTTCAATAAAACTTATTTAAAATTATAGGGATAAGTTAAAGCCTGTTTTTTTTTGGGAACAACTGACACGCATGATTTGCAAAAGAACTGAAAAACAGGACAATTTCAACATCCTATCGGTGGTCTGCTGGCCAAAAAAGTGGTGCAAAACAATGCTTTTTCATGAAGATCACAGAACACACGTGAGCTGCCAAATATCTTCCTTTCAATGCCTCACCTCCTTCCGACCCCCCCCCCCAGCCGTTCCCCCACCTTCCCCGCAGCTGCACACACAGTAGTCTATCCATAAAAAAAAACTTTCTCTAACTAAATAAGAAGTGAAATTTCTCTAATCTAAACTCTATGCTAAGGCTGTATTTGGTGGATGGTTTCTTGTATTAGAAGACAAGATTATTTTCTCAGGGAGCTGTTAGAACATCTAGTGGATTAATACCTCAGACAACACGTCCTGCAGTGAAGTTGATACACAGAGAAAGACTCAATACAGGAAATGCATTTGCATAGATAAAACGAGGTCAACGTGATTTTTGCAGGAGCAATGAGATCCATACACACATCCAAAGTGGTGACATTGTACATCTCTTCATCCCCTTCTATCCACGGACTGATTGGCCAGGCTGCCAAAATGAAAGGAAACCCTGAAAAATGGTTCGAGTAGTAATAATTATCTGTAAGATTGTCAACCTAAAATCTATCGCTTATCGAAAAATTTCTGATAACCTAAAAACCATGCAGATTTTCAGCTTTTTCGATAATATTGAGCTCAATCCTAATCTTAATATACATGTTGGTTTCTCTCTTACCACTCGCCAAACAAGTTCACATGTCCTCTGGTGTTCTGCCATCGAGTTGGATGAAATCAGGATATTCATCCAAATAGATGACGAATGAACAGGTCCCAGAAGATGTCTGAATATGTCATTGACAATATGTAGGAAGGGGCAGGGCTTTACAAAGGCCAGAAGGTATTAACACAATATGTCAAAGTGGTCCGTAAGCATTACCTAAAATCCGTTTCCGTATAACCCCATACAGTCCCGCAATACGGACCAAATATGTGTAGAAGCTCGTAGAACTAACAAGGAAAAATCGTATGCATAGATTCAGCTCTCTCTCACACCAGAAGGTATCAGTGCAGAGGATCACGGGTCTTTAATTTGTAATTTTAAATAATTCTCAGAAATCCAAACAAGGACATAACATAACCTGTCCATTTTAACAAAAAAATGGGAGCCCCATGCTGGTGAGGAAGATTGGTACGGAAGAACCCATAGCAAGTTTTTCCTTCTCTGTAGTCCTTGAGGGCTTTTAATTCAGGATCTGCCAAAGGGTAGATGTTACCAAAAGGTATGGGTGCACCCGGAAGCAACTCTATGCTAAAATCGTAGGGTTGAGGTGGGGGGAGCTTGTCTGCATTCTGTTCTCTGCAAACATCCGCAAATTCCTATGTATTCAAGGGTAGCTCATTATTATATAGTCATGAGCTGTATATTCGGCGTCTTGTTCAGATGAGCTGTTGAAAGATCATCCTCCACTGGGAAGCTTATCTCCTCGTTTCACCAGTTAGATAAACGGGTTTTCGTGTGCTTGCGCAACCAGCGGTAGGCTAGGATAACCAGGAAAGTGATAGAGAAGAGATCAATAGGAACGACAGGACTTCATGGTGCTGGGGTGTCATAATGATTTCAAGTGGTTCTTTCTCTTGATCCACTGGCCCTGAGCTTAGTGGGGATCCATCTACGGTGCCCATTACCACGGGTGAGAGTTTCTTCTGGAATTTAACCCCATGCTTTTGAGCAAAGGACAGGTCCATGAAATTGCCACTTTCCCCAGAGTCCACCATAGCCGAGGTGGATACCCACTGAGATTTCACCCGGAACTTAATGGGGAGAAAGCACTGAGAGTAGAGATGGGCGAATTTCCCGAAATTCGTTTCGTTCACTTCGCCGAATTTCTCGGCAAAAAATAACTTCGTTCCGAATTAACTTCAGCACGAATCACGCTAAAAAAACACTATTTTCCAGGCTGCACAGAGCCTGCAGGGTTGCGTAGAATGTTTGTGCCATGCTCTTAAATATGCAGAGGGAGATGGTTAGGTCTTCATACAATGTTGTGTTTTTGTATGACACCGCACATGACTGACACCGCTCTTAAATCGCTTCACTAGTAAAATTCCCTGGCACTTAAGAGGCAAAACTAGACCAAAAAAGCTAAGGGGGAATGTAGCTGAAAAGTCATGCGAGCGACGCAGCTTGGAAAAAAAACAAGCTGAGTGGCTCAGGTGGCAACATCATGACAGAGTGTGGAGGTGACGGTGCGATGCCAACAGTCAGCAATAGTCCAGATGAGTGGCACAATGACATTCCTGGAGGTGGCAAAAACAGGAGTAGCCACAGAGTGGAACAATGACACAGTGTGTATGTCACGGCAGCAGCATGAGGTCATACAGTGGAACAATGACACAGTTGTAGGTCACGGCAGCAGCAGCATGAGTCAGGCAGTGGCACACTGACACAATGTGTAGGTCACGGCAGCAGCCATGAGGTCAGGCAGTGGGCACAATGAGCATTCTGGAGGTGTGGCAAAAGAACAGGAGTAGGCCACAGAGTGGACAATGACACAGAGTGAAGGTCACGGCATGCAGCCACAGGAGTAGCATGAGGAGTCATACAGTGTGCACAATTACACAGTGTGAAGGTCCAGGCAGCAGCCACAGGATACAGCATGATGTCCCGACAGTGGCACAATCACATTCTGGAGGTGTCAAATACAGAGTAGGCACAGAAGGGACAATGACACAGTGTAGTATGTTCACGGCAGCAGCAGCATGAGGTCAGACAGTGCACCAAGACACAGTGGTGTAGGTCACGGCAGCAGCCACCATGAGCAGCAAATGAGGTCAGACAGTGGAACAATGTCACAGTGTGTTGTTCACTGCAGCAGCCACAGCAGCAGTAAGCATGAGGACAGACAGTTGCACAATGAAAGTAGTGGTGTAAGGTCACGGCAGCAGCCACAGCAGCGCATGAGGTTCTTACATGTGGCACAATGACATTCTGGAGTGGCAAAAAAGGAGTAGGCCACAGAGTGGGGACAAGACACAGTGTGGTTAGTGTCACTGGCAGCAGCCACAGGAATGAGCATGAAGTCAGACAGTGCACAATGACACAGTGTGTAGGTCACGGCAGCAGCCACAGCAGCATGCATGAAGTCAGACAGTGGCACAAGAAAGAGTGTGTAGGTCACTGCAGCAGCCACAGCAGCAGCATGAGGACAGACAGTGGCACAAATGATCATTCTGAGGTGGCAAAAAACAGGATAGGCCACAGAGGTTGGACAATGACACAGTGTGTAGGTAACGTGCAGTGCGCCACAGGAACAGCATGAGTCAGACAGCGGCACAATGACACATTGTTTAGGTCACGGCAGCAGCCACAGCACAGCATGAGGTCAGACATTGGCACAATGCCACAGTGTGTAGGTCACGGCAGCAAGCATGAGGTCAGGCAGTGGCACAATAACATTCTGGAGGTGGCAAAAACAGGAATATGCCACAGAGTGGGACAATGGCACAGTGTGTAGTCACGGCAGCAGCCACAGGAGCAGCAATGAGGTCATGTCAGTGGCACGAATCACATTTCTGTAGGTGGCAAAAGACAGGAGTAGGCCAGAGTGGGACAATTGACAACAGTGTGTAGTCACGGCAGCAGCCACAGGAGACAGCAAGGAGGTCAGACAGTGTCACAATGACACAGTGTGGAGGTGAGGTGGCAATACCAGTCCCTGTAAAGATGGTTGTTTGCATATGGAGAAACTGTCAGCAGATGTTGGTCATCAGGCGGTGGCGGACATCTTAATAGTGGCCTGAGCAGGTAGTTTGAACCCATACTCATTTCTCATCAGTTTTGGATGAGGCGTCATGGCTGATGTAGTCTGACGCCTAAGGCAATTGTGTGTGGAAATCCTGGCCGATCCCACGCCTGATTTCATCTTTGAACAAAGGATCCAGAGGTTCGTTCTCACATTTCCCGGGACAAGCGCGTTCTCTTTGGTAACGATGGCCTGGCCCCCCGCCGCACTGAACACGTTGCCGCTCTGATTCCACACTACTGGCCGGGGGCAGGACGAGCCTTCTCCACTGCAAAACTCGGCAATGTTTGTGGCCGACCACATCCAGTTATGCTGCCCAGTAGTCCAGCGGATCTTCTAACTGGGGTGGCAGAGTGGCTGTCCCAAGAGCCACCACTGTTGGTTCAGGTACTGCTCCAGGTCCTGGCTGCTTCTGCTTGGCACACTACCCTTCCTCACTCAGGGCGGGGTGAAGGAAGCTGCACAAAGTACTTCCAGACTTAGGTTACTTTTGCTGAAAGAGGCTGGTACTACTGGTCCTACTCCCCCACCTTCCCCCAGCAGAGCCACGGCAGTAGTTACGTGACACAGTAGGAACCGAACCCCCGGTCCAGACCTAGTCAGAGGAGGGACGATGCCGCACATAGGTGCAACGGCCCACTGATAACGGAGGATATCCTATTTCCCTCCCTATTAGTATTTGAGTTTGTCCTCCACGCTCTCATAGCTGGGAAAAAGCTCCCATTTTGGACCGTAAGTGAGGGTCCAATAGGAAGGAGAGCCAGAATTCATCCCTCTGCGATGCTGACTATTCGGACCTGTCACTGAGCCAGGCAAAATAAGCATGCTGTGCGGGCCATCTGCACAAGTGACTCCCGAGGGGCTCCCTGCCTCCATTTCCACCTTTATACTTCCACGGTGCTTGGGGGTCATCTGCCTGTCGTCTTCCTCATCTCCATCCACCATCCATCCAGCGCTCCTTCTCTCTTGTCACCCGAGTAGAAAATCCACTCAATTCACCAGAAATAATGCTTCAGCTCCAATGTCCTCCTCCTCCTCCTCCATTTCAGTCCCCACTGGACTCATGTGGCCACGAGATGTAGTCGCCACGTCTCCAGTCCCCTGCCCAGACAGATTTTTCAGCATCTGTTGCCAGGACATGTGAAAGCAGTGGAATGACGTTATTCATCACCGTGTCCTTGCGACTGACAAATAACGTCGCCCTCCTCGAAAGCCTCAACCAAACGCAAGGTGTCACGCATGAGCTGCACTGGCGGACATCAAGTTACACATGGGAGTACTCCTGTCCGCCTGGATCACCAAAAAAATCGTTATGGTCCTTTCTCTGTTCATACATTCGTCCAACATGTCAGGCGTGGAATTCCACGGGTGGATACATCGCCATTTCAAGTGGCGGTTTTGTTTGGGGGAGGCCGTTCTGGCTCTGCAACTCGAGGAGGGCGGGTGTTCCTGGCTTTGTACGAATGGATAAAGTGCATGCACAGTTTTCCTGTCCATTTTCAGAATCTGCTGAAGATCGGTGGGAGACTTCAGGAACCTTTTCACACCAGATTTTACACGTGCAGCCATGCAGGGCGCATGGACACATCCTCCTCGGTGCAGCGCGGACACCATGTTTTTCCTCCCATTGTCCGTCACCATGGATCCCGTTTGCAGTTGGCGCGGAGAAAGGCACACACCTCGATTTCTTGCTGCAAAGTTCCTCCCCATGTGTGACTTCGTGTCGCCAGGCAAGCCAGTGTGAACTGCGTGACACCGCTGTGACCTACACGATGTTTATATGGAGCAGTACTTGTGGAGGTGAGATGGTGGTGGTGGTGGAAGGAGGATGAGCGGACATTGGCGCAGAGGCAGCAGTTTGGACAACGTGGAGGAGAAAGCGGCGTCTCCTGTCCAAGTTGTTTGGTGTAACTGGGGCCGGAAGCACATTCACCCATTGGGCCGTAAAGGAACATGTAACTGGCCCTGAACCGTAGTTACAGCTTCCAGACATCCGCGCCCTGCCATGCACCAGGAAGCAAACCGATAAAAGCTTAAGACTGGCCACCTTCTGTTACTACATTTAATGGAGTGCTGGTACTCAATGGCCTTTTGGAAAAGAAATTACGGCTTTGGAACTCTCCATCTCGGCTCGGGCACAAGCCATTAGTTCTCTGAATGGTAGCACATGAGTAGCGAGGGATCGGACATCTGGACCGGGAGATGATGTCCAAAGAGAAACAGCTCCCTTCTGCAGAGGTGGTGGTGCTTGACTGCTGCAATGGCATGCGTGCCACTTGCGCTGCTGCTGCTGCTTTGCTGCGCGCAGATGGACCACCATATCTGAGCCACGTTTCTCCCCAGGCCAACCGGATGTGACGCTGCATGTGTTGACGCAGTGGCCGTGGTGCCAATGTTAGCTCCCTGGTCCCACACATTCACTTTCTCTTACATATTCTACTATAACCCATATTCGGCTCCTTCCGTGTCTTAGCAAAGAACTGCCACACCGCCGAGTATCCGGATTTGTACCGCCAACGCTCCCGCACTGAGAGTGACTACTCACCTGCCGCGCTCCTCACTGAGGCCCCCTGTGCCGCTACTGTTGTTGGACCGCTAAGCGGGTTTTTACCCCGTGGGCCTGCTTGGCTTCCCGACCTCACAATGCTCTATCCTGCTGACTCACCGGCCCACCACGACCCACTTGCTGGCTGCGCCGCTGCCTGACGCGCAAGCTGACGCCCTCTTCTCCTGACGATGATGAAGCCCTTGCCTCACCAGGCTCCAAGGTGGCGGTCGGCTACATCATCATCTTTTGTTTTTCTTTGTCACTGCTGTCCTCTCACCGGTCTTGGAACGGCAGAGGTTTGACCCCTCACAACATGCCCTTTTCCCAATGCCACTCTCAACATCTATACTTTGCCGCCTACTCCCAAAGAAGCGGGGGGATATTGGCCCCATTTCTTCGCTGCAAGTAGCTGCTGACTGCCTCCTCAAATTTTTTCATCCTTCGCTATATAGTGGCGCTGACCAGCCCACAATAGTGTCTCTGGCTGAGGGAACCGGATGGGACAGAGGCGGGTTGAGGACAGGTGAGGGCGCTGACCCGCTCCCGGGCCATGCCAAAACTAAGGGTTGTGTCTGACGTTCCCCCCGACTCTTGGGGGGTTGTCAGATGTCATCTGGGAGGAAGTGGATGACCTAGTCAAAAATCAAGAACCATTGGGTTTGCTAGTCAGTACAGCCGCTAGATGACAGGAAATTGTGGCCCTCCCCGAGGGGACCCCTGCTGCGACTTTCCCCTTGCTGTGCTGCGCCCTGCCAGGAATGTTTGTTTCCCCTGCCACTCGCAGGTGAAGACCTGCCACCTATCTGTCTGCATACTGTTTGTTCTAAAATGTACAGACACTGTTTGATGAAGATATCTGTATATGATAAATACACACCCTGTATTTGACGCCAAATGAACCCACTAAGAAGCTTGGGGAAACCCTTGGATATAAATTGGCTCCACAAATGGGCAGGAAAAAATTTACTTGTAAAGTGCCGTTTAAAAACTCTGTGTATTTTACTGAATATAAAAGCAACAAACAGCTTAATTAACTTCGGATATGAATGCTAAGAATTCTTTTGTGGCGGTGAAAAACAAAGTTTCTTTAAATGAGACAACAGCAGAACAACTTAATTAACCCTGGATGTAAATTGCGCAAAGAATTGGCAGCGGAAACTTACTAGCTTTGTTCGTGTTACAATTGCGTGTTTTCTACGCTACACAACAAGAGAAAAATTTTAATAAAACCCTTTGTTGTGAATTATGCTACAGGAAAATTTATTTTTTGGCGGTGAAAAAGACGGTTTTGAGTCACAACAGCACAAAAACAACGCTTAATTAACCCCTGGATGTAAATTGTGCAAAAGAATTGAGCAGGGGGAAATACTAGCTTTGTAGCGTGTTACAATTGCGTGTTTTCTAGCTTACACAACAAGTGAAAAAATTGTAATTAACCTTCGCTTGTGAATTATGCTACAGGAAAATTGTATTTTTTGGCGGTGAAAAAGGGCGGTCTATTTTTGGGCACAACGCAGGAGAACAACCTTAATTTAACCCCTGGGTGTAAATTTCGCAAAAGAATTGAGGCAGGAAATACTAGTTTGTAGCGTTTACAATTGCGTGTTTTCTACCTAACAAAAAGAGAAAAAATTTAA